>JABUQX010136423.1:0-45668 GCA_015478945.1 Trachelipus rathkii | reverse complement strand
GACCCGTCTATTCCTGCCGACGTGGACGTTGGCGCACATATCTCTTTTTCTATAGGTATACAACGGTAGATGCTCAGAGGAGGGGCCACTCGCATTCCCCCTCATTGCGTCTCCCTCGCAATCAAGGGGTTCCATGCTCGCATGAAATGTTGCGTGAGCCTGAAATCCAGATTCGTTCGTTGTGGGCCCACTTCTTTCCAGCCACTTCTGTTCTGTGGAACTCCTTGCCATCTTCTGTTTTTCCTACGTTATATTTAATCTTCCTTCTTTAAAACCCACGTCTGGCACACCTGAGAATTTGCTATGGCTTGGGCTTGGGTGGGCTTTCGGTATTTTATTTCCTGCCCCCTCCTTGAAAGGGCCCAGCCCGTGACCTGTATCTGTAATATATATATATATATATATATTATATATAATATATATATATATATATATATATAATTATATTAATATATATATATATATATATATATATTTATAATATATATATATATATATATATATATATATAATATATATATATATTTATATTATTTATATATAATTCATTTTTCTTTTTCATTTTTTTCTTATTTTTGGAATTGTTGGGGGAAGTGGTGCGGTGCGGTGCGATCCAAAGACCCGCACCAGGCACCGCACCGCACCGACCGTTAATTTTCTTCGTGCATCCGCACCGCACCAGCGGACTTTTATTTTTCTGTCCGCACCGCACCGCCCGCACCAGGTCGCTGAATTTTGATGCGCACCGCACCGCACCGCCACCGCACCAAAAAAATGGAGCGCACCACGCCGCACCGCACGGCACCCGTTGCTCGCCAACCTCTATATTATATATATATATAATTAATACTTATATATTATATAGTATATATATATTATTATTAATATATCATATATATTAAATATATAATTATATATATATATAATATCATATATATATATATATAATATATAAATATATATATATATATAATATAATATATAAATATATATATATATAATATTATTATTACATATATATAATATATATTATATATATATTTATAGATATAATATAATATATATATATAAATAATATATTATATAATATATATATATAATAATATATATATTATATTATATAAATAGTATATATAATATATATATATATAATATATATATTATATCTGTATTATATATATATTTATATATATATTATATATATAAAATATAATATATATATAATATATATTATATAATATATATATATATATATATAATTATATATCTTACATATATATAGTAATATATGTATATATAATATATAATATATATATATATAAATATTATATATATATATATTATATATATATATTATTTATATATATATATATATATATATATATATAAATATATTTATATATATTTTATATATATATATATATATAATATTTATATATATATTATTATATAAAAATTATGTATATATATTATATATAATATATATTTATAATATATATATATATATAGAGAGAGAGAGAGAGAGAGAGAGGAGAAGAGAAGAAAGAGAGAAGAGAGGAGAGAGAGAGAGAGAGAGACAAGCACTAAATTGGATCCCAGAAGTATTTCCAGGAGTTTTGCTTGATGGGTCCATGGAATGATAGTTTCAGAAGAACGCAGCTGGTTAGTCCTCTTGCGCTTATCTACACTCTATAATTACAGGAGTAGACTCTCCATATCAACATTTAAACCATTGGAAACCACTACTATACAGACAACCACCTTTTCATACATACCAGTTGTGTGGGGGAGAAAAAGAAGAAATTCCCACAACATATGTTCGTCCTGTCGTAGGAGGGGGACTAAAGGATTAGAGTTTAGTTGGGTCTTATCCTAGGTATGGCTTGTTTCATTCTCGGACATGGTCGTGACCGTCGTAAGTTGCCCTGCATCTTTTGGGAATTGTGTGATTCGACTGGTACAAAATGGAAAGCAGTGGCGGCTTTATGGGCGTTCAGGCAGAGTAGGCATGCCTACTTGCCTTAGTGTCCTAAAAATATTAAAAAGTCAGCATATATATATATAAAATATATATCTATATATATAAATACATCTAAGAAATTATTGTATGTATATGGAATTTTTACAGATTTTCTCTAATATAATATATATTATATATTATATATAAATATATATATTATATATATTATATATTATATAATATATAAATATATATATATTATATATATATATTATATATATATTATATATAATATGATATATATATATATATATATGATATATATATTAATAATAATATATATATATATAATATATCATATATATATATTATATTATATATATTATATATATATATATAATATATTATATATATATATTATATAATATAAATATATATATATTATATAATATATATATATATATATATATATATATATATATATATATATATATTATATAAGAATTGATTTCGTTCGAAGGCAGCTTTAAGATGCCGTCATCAATTTCTACTCGATTCCTTTTTATAGTAGCGATCGGTGGCAATTGTTAATTCTCAAAGTCAAAAAAATAGTTCCCTATTTTTTCTTTCCCCTTATTCTCTGAGCTAGGTAACGTGGGATGTGCCTACGAGTCGTAGCAGTATTTTTTTAAATAATCCCATTTAAATTGCATTAGCGAGAAATAATATATTATTAGTAACATAATTATAATATTACTAATTTAATAATTTTATGCTAACTTGATCATTTCTTATACCGAATATTAATTCTTAGGTTTCACATAAAAATATTGACTCAAAACCAGTCTAAGAAAACGTGAGTCACGACTCTTCCTCGGCAATTTGTAGCATGCCTCAGACCAGCATTGCTCCGTTTTCTATTATTATAATGTGGGTTGATTTGTGGGGAGTTTATTATTAATAATACGATTTCATATTATTATTTATATAATTTATTTCTGATTTGTGTGTTTGTAATAATTGAGCTGTTAGTTTTTATAAATACTGAGATATTGGAATCGTATTCGATTTAAGTTCAGTTAAAAATTACTAAATTCTTTTCAGTATTTTAAGGCCCATTGAAATTCAAATGCTTAGATATGTGGAACCATTTACTTTCTCTTACAATTGTCCGCTATATGATATATATATATATATATATATATATATAATATATATATATTATATATATTATAATATATATAATATTTATTTTATTTATATTATATAATAATTAATATATATATATATTATTATTATATATATATATATATTATATATATATATATATAATATATATATATAATATATAATATTAATATATTATATATATATTATATTAATATATGTTATATATTGTTTTGCCTAATCAAAATTTTGACCCACGGAGCCGCACTGATGGAAAGTGAGAGGATAAATGCGAGAAGAGAGGTGATGGATGTTATTAGAAAGGGTAAATTATTTGCTTGTTGTGACTTAAACAAAGATGAAAGAATCGTGGTGAAAACGAGGCAATGTGGGTGAAATTGTGTGTGCTGGAAGTTAGATTGAAGTGAGAAGTGAGAGGAGTTGTGATTTTGACTGAATAACCAATGGCACAGAGCTATGGTGGATTTTGTTGTATGAGTATTAGAATTCAAATGGATAAATATAAGTTTAGAAGGGCTAAATGTTCGTGGTTGACATTAGTCCATTTAAAGGGTGATGTTGAGGAAAATATGGCTTTCTCGGATTCTTAACTGATGTTTTGATGGGAATTTAGTAGGTTCTTCAATTGATATGTGTTGGGCGACCTAAACTGGTTAGATAGTAATCGAGAAAAAAAATGGTTTTTGTTATAGCTGGTGCCTTTATGGTTGCGGGAGAAATGATAATAGTGCAATGTGACTAATTTCTGGTAAAGTAATAATTCATTACTAATGTAATTAATATTAACGAGATTTGGGGTGGTTGAGATTGGTATCGAGTGAAAAGTATGATTGATTTTGTGTTGGTGAAGAAGGAGATGTTAAAATATTTGATGGAGGTTAAATCAGTGAGGGGATTAGGATATTAATTTCAGGTCATTATATTGTTTCATGTACGACTAAGTTAGTGGAAGCATGGGTGGAGAGAAAGAGATAAGGAAGTTGCCCAAACACAACTATTAATGGAAGGAACCGTCACTCATCCCGTCTAAAACATCATTCAGATTATTCCAGGAAGTTTCACTCTCCTCAACATTACCCTCAGATGACCACATGCTAAAACCACATGATACAACCACGCATACTTTAACCTTCTCAACATAATACCATTGGTATTCCAGCGCTGTACCAAAGTCGTTTATCGGATCGACAACTCTGTTCTTTCCCCTTCTCATTCCTCTCGACTCCAGCACCCTCACACATTTCACCCCACACAACTCATCTTCACCACTTCTTTTCTTCTTTGTTTCAATCACAGAAAGCAAATTAAATTTACCCTCTCTAATTAAGTCAATCACCTCTCTCTCTCTCTCTCTCTCTCTTCCTCTCTCTCTTCCTCTCTCTCTCTCTCTTCCTTCTCTTCTCTCTCTCTCTTCTCTCTCTCTCTCTCTCTTCTCTCTCTCTCTCTCTCTCTCTCCTCTCTCTTCTCTCTCTCTTCTCTTCTCTCTCTTCTCTCTCGGTTTTTTGAGCATTTTTTTTACGATTTTGCGCTAAGATTGACGAAAACGAAACGCAAACTTTAGCATTTTTTAGCACAAATTGCAAAAACGAACACGGCTTTAAAAAACAAAACAAAAATTCTTTTTTTATAATATATGATTATATATATATATATATAATATATATATATATATATATAATATATATATATATATATAATATATATATATATATATATATATATATATATATATATATATATATATATATAATATATATTATATATATAATATATATATATATTATTTCAAATGTTTGACCCTAACTGCGTTACTCCGATTAATTTATTATATTAAATTAACGAAATTCTAAATTAATTAAATTAATGATATCACATTTATCACTAAACGTATCTTCAAACTTTGTATTACTATTTTTCTAAATACATCGAAACTTTATATTTTTTTTATATCAAAATTTTTGCGAGGCCTTTCGTCTCGAGAGTGCGAACTCTTCCAAAGCAGACGGTCCGATCAAGTACAAGTAGAAGTACTAAATAATAACCATATCACAGTTAATGCGAAAATTATCTTCCCCTTCCTGTTCTTCGTTACGCTACATATTTACGTTGCTTCCCCTCAATAAAACCAGAATTCAATTGTCTCTTTCCCCCTTCAAAAAGTCATACTCTAGTCCTCTCTTCGATGCATTACTTAAAGAGCCATTTGGAGTGAAGAGCAAAAACAAGTAAGTGTCTTTCTCGAATTTATAAGCCAATAAGGCCGCCTCCATCCCCGACCCCAAAGCCAAAGTTTGTGTTGTTGACCTGATCCCAACTTTAGCCAACAGCGACCATTAAAAAATCTCACTTCAAGAAACATATTCTTTACCCAATCAATACCCACCTCTTATAAAAGTGTTCCTGCACCCTGGGTAAAGAATGGGTAGGAGATACGAGGAAAAGACAAAGAGGCGGTGGACTGAAGAGGTGAATTTGCGACTATTTATGGAAACACAAATGAGTCATGCCCGAGGTCATATCAGCACAGGTATGATTTGAGGGTTGAGTATAAAACATGAAAACTCTAACCCGTGTATCAAGATATAAGCAGGATTTAAACGGTAAATCTCATGCCCATAGCATACTAACTACACCCTAGATACCAACAGGAGATAGTTTTTCACGTATATCTCTGGGATACGCCTAGAGCCCAACAATCAAAATCGAGCGTCATTGATTTATGACAGTTAAATAGAGACTGATGTCTATTATCAAACCCTTCTTAACCTAGGAGGCAAATCGGGGGAAATATGCACAACTGTTCAAGTTATACTTACAACTAAATATACATGAAGACAACAAGATTTCAACAAAAATAATATATATAGAATAAAACATAACCGACTACAAATAATTCATATAGCTGGGTAGTGTATGATCTTATTATATTTGATGCTCCTATCTCTTTTCTATATTCTTGTATCGGGTGTGACGTACTACACTGCTGTAAAGAATATATATATATACTGGTATCTCCACTATAGAGACTAAAAGCTCGTACTGATCAATAAGATTATATATATAATCTAAAATAGTTATAAAGTTATCGTAAATGGTTTATAAATAGTATAGATACATAATAAATTTGAAGAATATAATCGGATTTTAGTGATAACGTGATTCATTTAAAATTTATAATAATTTAGAATTATTCTCGTTGATAATATTTAATATGAGTAACGCAGTTAGGGCCAAACATTTGAATAAATATAGTTAAAGAAGGTGAGGAAATAATCAAAATAATTTGAAAATTATATTATATATTATAATATAAATATATATTATATATATATATATATATTATATATATTAATGATATAATATATTATTATATATATATACTATGATAAATTCCTATATATTACTTCAGTAATAATAAGTATATCCATATATATGATATATACTATTATATATTATAGTTTGTAATAAAGTTTATACATTTCATATACTGATATTAATTATTTGTTGATATATTATTAATCTGTAGTAATATAGGTTATATATATAAATATAATATATTTATATATATAATATTATAAGAATTCTATACAGAGTATGAATATTATAAGAAAAGATTATAAGTCGCAATAGTAATGATAAATAAAAAATTATTATTATGATATATATATAATATTATCTATTATAAATCTTTTGTAAATATATATGAGATAAAAGTAAACTCTTCGAGATTTCAGAGAGGATGCCAGATAGCACTTTATATATATATAAATATATATTATAATATTAAATGATACTTCTGTATACCAATACTTAATATATTGATAAGCTACCTACATATTTACAATAAGTACTCTCAAGTTATAAGACTAGAACATATATCCACTGTTGAGCACTGAATTTAGCAGATGGGTTAGGAGTGAAATTAATGTTTAAAGTAAGCGCAGTAGTCATATATAACGTATATAATAAGTATACTTTTTAAATATATCATGAAAAGAATAAGGAGATAGTTGAGGGTATAAATAGATAATATATATATTATATATATATATATGAAAGATATAAATAGAATAACTGAAATATTGTAGAGAGCATATATATATCTATAGTGATGTACAAATGATACAAGAAGACGTGAGAAAGCTGCCTATTCCCCGGAACATTATTTAAATATATAATTTAATAATTATATAGTATTATAAACCTTGTTAGTACTTTTGTGCTAGCAAAAAGTATTTTCATTAGATAATTTATGCTATAGAATCTGTCTACATAACAACATCAGGTATTCATACATCACATCATATCCAAATCTATTTAATTCTGGTGCGCACTGGCACTGTGTTGCATGATTTTTTGGAACACATACTGCTCCAGTTCCACATTTTGTTAAATCACATGAAAAACTACATTTCTTCTTGTTATTTGTCAACATAGAGTTTATACAGGTGCACATCAATCAATACAGCTCAACAAATCAATTTACACGTGAAATACTAATAATACTTACCCATATGACATTCACCTAGAAATAATTAGTGTACACAATTCTTCGCCAAAGCCAAACACTCCATCATCCATGACATTGTCCATGGTTGATTCCTTATCACAAAATGATATATAACATACCTCCTTCCTCATCACCTACCACTATGAGTCTATTGCAAACAAATTCCCGATTGGCAACATCCCACACCACGAAAAACAACACATTCTTATACTAAACATGATTCCACTAATAACTGCAAGAAATGTCTGAAGTAAACAGACCACACAGACAAGATATACTAATAGCGAAAGCGATCTCACCAGGAAATAGTTTAAACCTTGAATCTCCACACTTACCTCACTTTCAAAATAAGAATTCAAGGTAATGACAAGTTTTGGCCAAACATTAAGATTCGGATACCCTACACGGCAAACTGTTGCAATCTTGCCTCTAGAATAACACAAGAACTCCTAAATTCCAGTCAGAATGCAACAGATTTATCCGACCGGAATCAGTAAGACCGGGTTACCGTAATGATATTCGCATGTATTGCTTCTTTATCGTGTCACTCTTAATACTTCTCTACCACAGAATTGCTAGTCTAGAACTCATCGCAGTTCAAGCTCTCTGTGATATGATCTGTTGTGAGGTCAGGACAGCTCATGGTATAGTAAGGAGGCTGAGGTATCTTGGAAAGCAGTGTGGCTCTCTTGAAAGACTAGGTCGTCATAGATAAATAGATAAATAAAGATATAAGGATTTTGTCTCATAATTTAGTACAATATTTATGTATCACATACATTATTACGTGATATATAATATACCTCTAAATTATATACTACTGAATATATAAATATATTATTTAATTATAAGATATAATTGAACTATTGCACAGGGTAGCGAAAGCTATACGTTTCGATGTATTGGGCTAGATTTTGATCGCCATTCTCTCTAATTTTTCATATTCTTCATTATATTTCATTTAGTAATACAATTAATTATATCGTAATATCAATATCTGACTAATAACTATCAAAATATGAATTATCTTTATATATATATAGAATAAACCATTAATATTATTATAATAGTTATAATAAATAATAATTTTTATCGAAAAATATTATATAGATTTAGCGTCTGTGGACGATAGCCCCAGGACACTATTATATATAGGTAAATAGTGAGCTTCTGTGTTCAGTTATAGGTACTATTCTACTAATGCTGTTCTACGGCCGGCTTCACTGTCATCTCTGTAGGCTTGCAAAGTGAGTATCTCGGCCTTCTAGTTAGATCTTTAGAGTAGAAATATTCTTTAAAGAACGCTTCAGATTGTGCGTTGAGGCCTAGTACAAGATTAAGTGCTAGTGATATACTAATACCTAAATAAGAAGTGTATAAGAACAACTCATTAGTGCTTACGTACTCTGTCGTTATTGATAATACTTAGTTAGTATAGTACTCGAGTATTAACCTTTTACTTACATCTCGTATAACACATACATACACAAGAACATGTTCATTTATAACGTCATAGATGTTGGTTCTTTTTTACTTTATCATATTAAATTCTTAATTTTCCAAATACCAATACTAAGCCGTTCTCTTGTTTCTCCTCCGGCTCAGAATGATCTCCTGTGCTCTCATACACCAAAGAAGAGTAATGTAAGAAGAATACGCCTGAATGAAGATTAAGTAGTTATTTTATGCGCTAACGCTCCGCAGTAGAGGCCATTACCCACAGGTTTCCTAATGCAATCCGTGGAGATCAGCTTAAACAGTATAGTGTTTTTGTTATACTAAAGAGAAAGAAACTCGAATCAACCACTATTACAATATTTATCGTTCAAAAAATATAAAAAAGATATCTTTTTTTAGATCAAGAATTTTATATAATGACGTTACTCAGTGTGCAAATCACAAGTGATCCGATATGTAGGATAGTTAAATATAATATATTAAGAGAATTTGTCGAATCAACTACAATTAATCTAGGTTCTCTTACATCTTATAATTCGTTTTTATGTTCTTTCGCTCTTGTGTGCAAGTCAATTATACGCCTATAAGTCTCGAACCTGTATCACGTGTATTTCGTGAGAACATTTTGACCCTCTCACTTTCACTCGGAATAGACGTCAGGAAGAGTTACGCGAGATCATATTATGGTTCAATGCACTACACTCCCCCTTATTGTGATTTAACCTACGATACAAAATAAGAAATTTCATCTTTATCTTATTATATATCTCTATACGTATCAACATTATTAATAAAAAGTATTGAATATACCAAATGTATAAATTAACGAAAAACTATAAGTATAATCCTTGCTCCTATACACCTTCCAATGTGCTTAATACTATCGTAAATCCTGTAATGAAAGATATCGAATAATTTTAATTTTTTATAGTGTCGTAAGAATGATTATATCGTATACTAATAGTACCTACTAATATTAAATCTCGACTGTATCTCAGTTAATGTTAGAATTGCTCACCTCAATGATAATTCATTAACTAAATATTATACTCAAAGTGACAATCTAGAACTTCTCCTTGCTTTAGTTTAAATAACGTTAATAAGTATACAAAGAGATAATATATACAATACTTTATATATTTTTTTTAATATAAATATATGGAGATCTACCAGGTGAATCATATGCATATATAAATTATACACGCGCGTAACATAGAAATTGAACAGTAGGGGTACTCTACAATAATATAGAATTATACTTCTAAAGTAATAAGAAATTTTTTTTAAATTAATTGCTTTTAAAAAAATTATTATTACGAGTTATATTGTCTTGACTTATCTCTTTATAGTATAAATAAAAATACGAAATAATTATCGTACCTAGTTGTTAGGATGCGTGAGATCTTGATAGAGATGTTCCCACTTTTTTACAATAAGAACGTATAATATTACTCTCAAAGTTATTTTCTTTATTAATAACAAATAAATTTATTTTTTTTTAAAAAACAAAAAAACAACAAAGAATTAGAACAGGGTAAACCTATATTATCATAACCATTTAACTAATTATTCATAATATTCATCCGCGCATCGTTCTCATAGACCCAGAGCAACGACTGTAGAACATAAAAGCAATTTACAAAACGACAAATACATATAGTGATATCAACAAACGTATTCAATTCCATTACCATGCCATAGAGCCCCGAACGAAGTATATGTTTAGTCCTGGTGATTATATGGGGGTGAAGGGGTAGAGGTAACCCAAGAACTTTCAGCGCTCTCCCCCATCTTGACCTACACACAAGATTCACTGTAGACAAAGCCTGCTTCTTAAAAAATGTGAAATACTTATAAGTAAATAAAATAGAAACAAGAAATTCCAAAAGAAAACAATTATTACAAATTATACCAATACACAAGAAAATAAAAGCAATCGACAGCGTCTAGATTTCTGAGAGTTGTCATACCAATAATATGTTGAAGAGTCTTCACATACAAATAACCTCATGCGAAATATTCAAATAGCCTTTATGCTCAATGAAACGATACATACAAGTTCATAATAATTGCGTTTCTCGTGTAAGTACGAACCGACGAGGTTACAAAGGTAAAATAAGGTCTGCTTCACAGAGAGCATCTCGAAATAGGGTACTATTATTAAAAATAATAAACTATACTCATTCGTCTTAATAGGAAGGCTATTTTCTCTCATTAACAGTATATTCTGTATAAGGTTAAGAAGGAATTTTCTCTCTATGTGCTCACTTTGATGCTCTCTGAACGCCCTATTATGTATTTTCATTAGCAGAGAGAATTCTCTCAAATTGTTATTAACTCGGAATACTCTCACAAGTCGTTCAAGACTACTCGGTTTCGTGGTATTTGTGAGAATAATGATAGGAGGAGACGAAATACATATTAGTCTGGCATTTATTTTTGTGTGTGTTTTATTTGTTATTGTATATTCATATCCTCCTTGAATTCTATTATATAGTCCTCTAAATTTACACGTTATACTACATGTGTGAAGACGGTGTGTGAATTCTTCTCTATTCGCTTTTCGGGTAATTGTCTTCTCCCATTTTATTCGCGGTGTGTTGTTATATCTTGAAAGGTTTATCAAGATGTTGTTAATAGCAGAGAAAAGTGTGTTCTGTCGTTAACATGCCGCGCTTTGCATGTTATGTGCCGGTCTTCAAGAATGGTAGGTCCTTTTTGAGGGAGTATAGGTGATGTGTTGTATTCATCATTTCGATTTTCTTCTAAGTATAATCAGCAGGACTAAGACATATCTGTGGTATACCGGCCAAATTCTTTAATGTAGATTTTTGTGTGTACTATAATTATTGTATATACTTTGTGTGATAAACTTGTTTATCTTTTGTATTGAAAGGCGGGGCTTCGTTATTATGAATTTTTATTTATCCTTTTAATTAGCTGTTGAACACTAACTTATATATAATTATTAGATACGTGTATTAAACTGAGATATTACGAGGTATCTCAATTATATTATATTATTTCTTTATAAAATTTGATTAAAAATTATTTCGTCAAATATTTTACCAATCTTATTTGTGCTGGCTATTGGTTTGTAATACCTAATATATTATTTACAGCAAGGAATGACCTGTCATTTTTAATAAACTCTATAAAAATTTCATCTTTTGAGAGAGAATATAAATATATAAAATACACACTATATAAATTTCCATGTAATTTTAAAATTTATAGTTAATTTTATTTATATGTATTATTTAATGTTTATATTTTAGTCTCTATTAGGCCCCTAGAAATTTCAATTCCTTAATCTAAGGGAAGGTAAAGATATTGTATTTTTATTTTGAAAAAGTTTATTCAACCTCAGAATACTATGGAGGCATAGAAACTATGATGTATCCTCGCAGACAAAGTATATATTGAGATCTATTTATATGTCGACTATTTCACCTAGAATTAAATCAGTGCTTAAGAGGAACATGTAACATTGACCTCAAAAGAATGAGTAAGGTGATATAGAAAAATTAGTTGTATGATATTTCTTATTAATAATATTGTCTGTTTTATCTCTCGTCTGTCGATAGATCCCAGATTAATAAATAATAGATAATATGTTTCGATTATAATATGTGTTAAATATCATATATATTTAAGGTAGTTTTATCTGACAATAACGAATTGAGAAAAAATATATACTGTTCGTCTGCGACCATACCTTAATGTGTCGAGGTAGGCTATGAGCTCTTGTTGTCCTCTGACGTCATACACTGAAAGAGGAGTTGCCGAGAGTCTTAATACTCGGCATGAGTTCTGATGACTAGTGAGTGTGCATTTAAGGAACACGAAAGCTAAATAACGTATTCGATATTATTGAGGACTAGAATTAATATGAAAATAATCCCATAAACTTCTTGCTAGTTTATCGGTTTAAAAATGATATTCATAATCTTTCTATCTGTGAACTAATTGTTCCGACTATTCCAAAAATTTTTTAAATAAAAAGTATCTCTATATTATTTGAATCATAGAAAATGAGTAAGTCTCGTGGTATTTCATAAGTTAGATCAAACCTCGTGATATTCAACGCGATATGTTTAAACACGGCGCCTTATTCAGAATATTAATTATGACTTTACTCATTAATAAATATTATTTTAGATTTATATTGTGAGCCGCTCAGTACTGCTGGGCTTGGGAGCAAAGGCTGTTATTATTATAAGAGTAGAAACAAAGCCTCTCTGACGTTAGGTTAGTAGTGGCTTTTTAGTAAAATGTGCACTCGGGTGAACAATTAGCTTAATCCTCACTAATAATCTAGACATCCAGGCGATCAAATTCTTCTCTCTCGTTTGTTGATTGATTTGTCGTCTTGTGATATCAGTCTCCTAAGATCGCAATGTGAGAGATCAAAAACGCAAATACGATGTCTTTTTTTGTTTGACTTACACTGCCATTCGGTCGAATACTCTGCTAGCCCAAGGAGAGAAAGACGCCGAGCAACAGTTAGTAGATAAGAGGCCACTGACTATCACATAGCTGCATAATGTTGTATTCAACTGAGTGTCAAGTTCGACCCTAGAACTGTCTAACCAACGTACTATACTAATAGACATAACTCAGAGATGGCGCTTTGGGTTTCTATGCTGCATATAATAAAAATAATTATAGCCTATGAGCGTGTCCGCTCTAAAAAAACAAAAAAATAATTGAATGATTGCTCTTTTAGTTAGTCATATATACTACATTTATACCTTAAAGAGTCAGTACATGAAATAAAGCATTGTTATATATTTACTTAATATAGTGATCGCAGTGACAAGAGAAGATATGAACCCGAATTATGAAGCAGATGATGGCGATTATCATAAATACTATATAGGTATCCATATATATATTTAATACATTCGTAAAACGTTATATATATAGCTTTATTCTAGCTCTATAGGCAAGCTCACTTCTAATATAAATTAATAGTAATTATTGGAAATACTTGTTATAATAATAATTTTAAGTAATATATTGTCAATGACTAATATATCCTATATATTATATAAAATAAAAAAATTATTCTTAATATGGATGTTATTGTGGTCAATAACAATAATATAAAAAGAATGTTCTATGCTTAGTGAAATTTTACCATTCAACTATATTTTTTGAAATTTTATCAGTTCTTAGTTAATTTAGCAGTAGTATTGGACTAGGTCAGCGTAATTGATTAATGGATCTCTATTACATTATCTACGCTCTTATATATATATAATATATTATATATATATATGATGTACATAATTAATAATTATATTATATATAATATATATTAATTTAATTAATATATACTTTACTCATTATCTACTTGAGTACGTATCCTCTTGTCATTTCAGAGCGGCTACACTATTAGCTTTCTCATAGATAACCTCGCTAACTATACAACGGTTCTCATCTAACTAATATACATTTACATATGATGCTTGTGAACTGTAGATGTTTCTTAAGACTGCTCTGGGTAGAGTAAAGTTTAGTATATATAGTGTGACATGTATGAAATGAAATTAGGTATTGAAATAAATATTTATTAATATGTAACTTCACTGAGACCGCCTGTTTCAGCTCTTTCTTTGTGCATTATGCGATGTCTCCATTATTTTTTTTTCGCTCAGGTATTGATAAATGCATTCTTGTCGAATTCCCTGAGAATAGTTTTACAAATAAATTGCTATTAACTTAGGACACTATCGCATAGAACTTAGAATTGTGAATTGTCCAAATTCGATCACCATTTGTTTTTAATTCTACGGTATAGGATTTGATACTTTATGATTTAAATCCAAATGTCCGTGGAATACACCACAAATATATCTTAAGGGCAGGATCCGATATTGGAGGCAGCAGCACTCCATTTTAGCCCCCACCTAAAAATGGGCAAAAGATTCTTAATTTTGAGACAATTTTGATGAAAAAAAAAGCAAACTGGATCCTTTATGATCTCTAAAACGTCGTTTTCGGGTGTTTTTTCTGTCTGCAGTCATTTTTTTCAGAATTTTCATTTTTTTCGAAAACTATGATATTGACATTTTTGGCTTTCACTTCTGCAAATTTTTTCGAAATGACTTCAAACTTGAAATACACATAGATGTGTCTATTACATACAAAATGCACGAAGTAGTTTTTTGATTTTTTTAAATTTGTGCTCAGCAATGTGGAAATTAAAAACCTACTTTTTTTTCGTTTTTAAAATGAAAAATTGAGATTTATTTTTCTGGTCATGCAATCAGGAGGAAATTTTCAGAGCATATGTTGTAGTCAGGGGAGATACACTTTTTTTATTTAGATAATTTCTTTGTATATGCAGTAGTTTTTAGGTCCGGGGCATAAATTTTCAAAAAAAATAGTTTCTGGCATTTTAAAAAAACTTTTCTTTGTATAAGTTACATCAATTAAAAATTTATTCTTAAGTAAAAAAGTGATTATCGCTCATTAACACGAGCTGCACAAGCTCCTGATTATTTCTGAGTGACTTCGGATAAGTAATGAAAAAAAAAAACATCAACATATCACTATTTCAAAAAACATTTTTTTGAGACAGTTAAAAATTGTTCTATTTATCCTACCAACGTCAAAAGTGAAGGGCTTGTTTAGTCGGGCGAGATATACTCTCTCGTGAAAGAGATTTGCTACTCAAAAGAAAATTGTTAAAAATTTCCACAATTTATTAATATATTATTATTATATTATTATTATATATTATGATTATTATACTCTCATATTATTATATGTATGATTTTGTATTATCATTAATGCGATCTCTTCATTACTCATTATCATATCATTAATCCAATTATCAGATATATCATTTAGTGTCGCTATTCATTATTATTATTATATATATTTCACTATTATTATTAGTTATAATTTATTATTTTATTATATTATTATATTATTTTTATTGTTTTATTATGTATTATTATTTTATTATTCGTAGGTAGTAGTAGTAATGTTATAATAAAATATTTGCCTATTTTTCACCAGGAGGAAAAATTAAAATCAATACTCTTAGGATAAGTTTGCTTGTTGACGATCCTGAGTTGTCTCGCTATTCTAGCAATATTATCAGTGACGGAAATTCCATCCGTTAGTATAGACAAAAAAATACTATGAAGCACATCGTGAATCTCTCATAACAAAGGTAACAGTTTATAGTATGATAGCTCATTTAATTAATTTAACTAAAGTTCGCGTGCAATAAATAGGGGGGAATAATACAGTAATGTGTTCTATATTGTAATAATGATTCTCTTCTTATTATATAAATTATATGTTATAGTAATAGACATTATATAAAAAGTGTACAAGCATAGTTCACTGTTATCATCTTAATTATACCAGAGCTCCGGATTATGTATAAATATTAACCAATATAACCGACTCTCCGCAATTGCTCAAACGACTATTCAGAGGAAATAATCTTACCGCAACAGGAACCAATTTATGCAATTTGCCCAGCATTACATTTATGACCTCTTTTCTTTATATTTCCCCCTATTCCCTCAAAGAAATTTTCGAATGTGAAAGCCCTGTGTAATCATAACAATAGCATGATAACAACGTCGAGTCTTAAAACCCTTGCTAATGTCCAAGGAGCTATGTGACCTGATGGCGATAAAGTTTAAATCTTATATTGAAAGCAAAATTGAAATAACGGAATGGAAAAGCCAACCTCCAAGGAAAAACGTATAAATGTGTGTGATAAAAAAAACCCACATCATCCCATTGATCCAAAGTGTCAGCAATACTAACGCTTCGCAACAGCCAAAGATATCTTCCTCATTGTGATTCAATAGAAATGGTGGAGCAATATACCCTTATTTTATTATATTAGTAGTGAAGGGTCTGGAATCTGGAATCCTGGATCTCTGGAAGGATTCCAGGAACTTGGAACTGAAATTACTAATTGGATTCCTGGAAAAAATACAACAAAACAAAAAAAAAAAATAACAAATAAGATAAATTAATAATATATATAAAATATTAATTGATATTATATATATATAATATAAATATTAATATTATATATATATATAAAAGTAATATTATTATTATAATATATTATAAAATTATATAATATATTATATATATATTATAAACTAAATAAAACTCACATGAGCACACGCACACCACACGCACACGGTCCACGGCACATCGCACACGCACTACGCCACACGCTCCACCTCCACCAACGGCATACCACTTATATATTTTTTTAGTGTTATTTATATTTATGCTTTTTTTGTTTTGTTCCACTGAAATTTTTTGATATCTTTTGTGTATTTGTTGTTGGTTTTTTTGTATTTGGTAATCCTCTTGCTTATTCTTATCTTTCTCCTGGATCTATGTTTCTGAACTGATCACCATGGCAGCGTAAACATATTCGTAGGCGTGATGCTGAGTTGGATTTACTTCATGATATCCCTACTATTGTTGAAGAGGTTTTTACTATCAGTGGAGAATAACCGCATGACTCCCCATGAACAAAAAGATTAAGCAGATCGAGTACTGCATTATACATTTATCCCATCAGATGTCTCAATCATCCAGGTATGGGTTATGTATATACAATATTAATTATAATAATATGTAGGTATACTAAAGCTCCTTTATTAAGAGTAGTATATTTCCCAAAGGGGAGTAAAGTTATAACATTCCCTAATTTTCATTATCTACCTCTGAATAGATCAAAATTTTGACTCTGTACGTTTGCATATAAAAGATGTAGAAGGAAAATCCTTTCCCCTTTACATACGGCGCTTTGTTATGCAAAGTTCATATTAGAAAGAACAGATGCAGTAATTACAGCATAATTGATTATATAAGGGTTTAGTAGTATATATTTTTCTATTTTCATTAACATTTACTCTCACAGGTAAGATAGTTATAAGAAAGATACTCTGTAATAAATGGTGAAGAAAGGGTATTCAGGGGTGATCAAATATGCAGAGGGGGTATGGCCCTGGTGGATTTTCGCCAAGCTATGGAGAAGTTCAAGGCCTCTACTCAGGAGTGGTGGGGAATATATAGGTAATAAAGCTATAATTAACATCTTGCATACTATTCAATATTGCTGCAGAATATAATCCTCGTACAGCAATAAAAAGACGTATAGCCGATGTTTAAGATGAGATGTTCGGGGCGAAAAGTCGTAAAAAAGGCGTAAAATGTCAGGTCAAAGGCGAGGGGGCAAGAAGATTGTCATAAAGTGGAAAAAGATCTAACGGAAAAAACCTTTAAAGTAAAAAAATCTATATTGATGTATTTGCTATTTATTACTAACTTATTACTTTTATACTCGAGGTGTGTAATTTACTGTATTATAAGGGTAATGTTTTTCACTTGAAAATGCTCATTATTACGACCAGAAGCTCGCAATGTGCAAGATGCTTTCCTTCACCTTCTAGTCCTTATTGCTGTATAGAGTGATTGGATCTTTTCTCTCAATGTAACCTACACAGATTCGTTTATGAGTCCAAACTTTATCAGTATTAATCCCTGCATTCAATTTTACCAATATCAGATTGTTTCTTCTTAGAGTTCCAATATTCCAGTACTTCTGATCAAGTTTACTAGATCTCCCCTCTAATGTTGGTTTTTATATGTAAAAACCGAAATTCACAAATCCTGATGGTACAGATCTTCCTACGGGTTATGACCATATAGTATATCGATCAAGAATCAATTCCTTTACATGTTTCTCCCAGGTTGAGGTCTATCTTAACGGAACTTCACTAGGTGGGTGCGTCGAGCGAGGCTTAATATATCCTCTATTAAGAAGCTATAGAACATTTGTATAAATTTATTCAGACGACGCTAAACAGTCTCATCTCAAATCATGTTTTGTTTTGTTATAGTTTCACATAATTTAGTCATTTTACTATAAAGAGCTAAGTCATAAATATTACTTATGAAATTTTACTGGTCGATTAAATTGGTGATATCTTTCTCTCAAGAAGATCTATTTCTACTCCATTCTTTAGGGTTACTAGAATCTTTTATCACGTTCTAAATCCTATATTGCTCTTTAAAATAAAAAGGTAAACCTGCTGCTACTGTGGCATGTCCAGAACCGTTTTTCAAACTGTTGGAGGCTTATCTCTATGTCAGAAAAGTGAAAATTATCACCACAGCGTCATTGAATTGAAAATTCGCTTTCTTGAATTACTTACAGCAAATGTACCCTATTTTAAGTGAGTTGAAACCATTAGAATTTAATTTCACTAAAATTATAATTTATTCAATATCCCTAACATTGTGAACGGAATTTACCACAGGAAAGTAATAATAGGGATTGTGAAACATGAAGCCTACTCAGGTAATTATAAAAAGTCACCCTATAAATTCACGCTTTCGGTACTTAGGGGTATCTTTACATTGTGAATGGACTTCCCATGGATTCTGTGATTTATGAAATTTTATTACAACGGAGACTCTTATCTCTCGTACTCTCTCGACCTTTTTACGACTTTAATAGCCAATACTGTATCATGTAATGATAGTGTGACAGGCTTAAATCTTGAAGATTACGCAAAATAGTATTTATATGCATTTGATCTCACAGCTGACCTTTTAGCTTGTATTACATAATCATTTTAAACTATTTTTTGAGACTTATTTTAACCTTAGTCACAAAATTATCGGCCTGAAGGAAAGAGTTCTTTTATGAGTTTGGTATTTGAGTGGAAAATTTCTATTCTACTTACATCGATATTAGATTTAATTCTTTCTGGATTAATCGATTTTGGAATGATAATTGGATGTTTAAAAATTAGAACATCGCTTTGGTGGTGTTCGCTATTAATGAATAAAATCTGTTTAAAGTTTAAGGAGAAGAATACCTGGCTTTCATATTCAATACATTGCCACGTCACATCACCTCAACAGGACATTGGATTTCCGTTTTTAGAGCAAAAAACGATGCTGTTTCACATAATCGATTTCTTTTTGACTTAACAATTTATATTGAATAATCATTTATTTTCACCTTATTTAAAAAATATGGTTTAAAAATTATTAAAACTATCTCTTACCCTGTTCAGCCCATATATTCCAATTTATGCGGAAGTCTATTGTATTTTATTTCATTATATGTTTTTTAATATAATGTGTTTTTAATAAACTTGAAATTATTATTGTGTTTAAAATTGTATGTCAATGGATTTTTAGTTTCTAATTATGTAATAATGCTTTAAAATAATGAAAAACGCCATTTTACTACCCTTAAAACTAGCAAGTTATAAGGTTTTTAATAAAATTTCGTACAATTTTATTTTAATAAAATTTATATATAACTATGTGTGTTTTTCTACATTACAATTTTAAATAAAATTAGTATTAATAACATAAATAAAAATTAAATAATAATAAAATTAATAATAATTAATTATTAATTATTAATATTAAATAATAATAATAAAAATGTATTAAAAACAAAATTAAATAAATAAAAAGTATTAAAACAATTAAAAATAGATTAAAATAAATAAAAGTATTAATATCAGTATAATATATTGTGAGTTAAAACAGTTTAAAGCAGATAGTTAAGCAGTAATAGCGAGAGTTTATTAGCAGTAAAACATATGAGTTTAAAGCAGTAAAGCAGAGAGTTAAAGCTAGTAAAGCTGATAGTTAAAGTCAGGTAAAAGCATGATAGTTAAAGCTAGAAAAGCGAGAGTTATATGCTAGTAAAGTTCAGGATTAGTCTAAAGCAGGTAAAGCAGTAAACAAAAAGCATACTAATCCCTTAGGTGTTAGGTAATAACACCTCTACTGTTTTACTGATTTTACTGCTTTAAGGTATGTAAAGTAATGTTTTTAATAAAATTTCGTACAATTTGTTAGTATAAAATGGTATGACTATAGTTATTATTTGAAAAGATAAATTCTTTGAAATCAGTTTACATTAGGTATTCATATATTTTCGTTCGAACGCATATATTAAAGGTATTATTGCGCCTGCGGTCGCACGCGGCGGCGGTTATCGCGGAAATTTGTCCTGCGGGCCACGCGGCGGCAGGTTTATCGTCGGAAAATATTGCGCCTGCTGGGCGCCACGCGGCGGCGGTATTCGCGGACTACCCTGGGGCTGGCCCTGCGGACGCAGAGAACTCTGAAAACGTTGCGCGTCACTGTCTCCAAATTGTTGTAGCTCTTTAGACTTGATATTTATTTCTGCCATGTCTAAGTGTTTATGAAAGAACTACTAACTTCGATAGTAGGGAAGCACTTCTACCGCAACTTGTAAATTATACACCATTTCGATTCCCTCTAGTACCTTATTACATTAGAGGTAGACACCAATAAAGAGGTAATTCAGTGGGCTCAGATGGTGACTAGAAAAGGCCTTGAAAAAAGTGGCACTCACTTGGGACTCACTAGGCACTCACTTGGCATCTATGTTGGACTCAACATTAAGCTAACTTACATTGAGACACAATACTCACTTAGAGCACTTCATTGGCACTCATCACTCCACTTGGCACTATCACCATGCACTTTCACATGGCACTCATCTAATTCCACTCAATAGAACCACTCAATAAGAACACCCAACTATCCGGTAAACTTTTACGGAGATTAAGGGAACTCCATAAAAGCTATTCACAGTAGCGGGTGTCAAATTGACCCATGATGTACTACTGCCCCACGGTCGAAGGCTGAAATAGCTATGAGATACACAACATATTGGTTGACCGATAACAAAAGTAAATGGTGAAGGGGCACGTGATAGGCTAGGTAATTTGTACGCTTAGGTGTAAAGAAAGGTGAGATGGAGTCTAGGTTTAGGTGTATTGATAACCGGTCTTGGTGGCGCGCTAGGTGTAGCGTGTGGTGTAAGAGCTATGTGCTCGAAGGCTTCCATCGTTGTTGGGACGGCTAGGTGATATTGTGAGGTAGAAGGCATTAACAGAGTGGAGGAATGGGTGTAAAGATGAGATAGTGTAGCGTGACTTATGCTATGGTAAAAGACTGGGTGATAGGCTAATGTATGCGTGTGTGTGTGATGTGTGTGTTGTGTGTGTGCAACCAAAAACCAATCACCATCGTGGTCCACAACAAAATAAATGTAACAACAATGTGTACGTGAAATGAAGATCCGTAGAAAACATAATTGTGTGTGTGTGGTGTGGCAGCAGGCATGTTGTAGGTGTGAACAGAAATAATCAAAAAATAGGGCTAAGCCATTAAAGGAAGGCGTGAAAAATTAGGGTTGGGCCAAAAAGATGACCCATGAAGACCAAAGGGTATGGCCGAAAAAATATAGGGTGGACATATGTACAACGGTTGCATAGATCGCACCGTTTTGACCGGCAACACCTTCTTCGAAGGGTTGCAAAAAATTAGGGTTGCCGAAAAAAATGGATTGCCAAAAAAATTAGGGTTGCCAAATAGGTTCCGAAATTTAGGCAGTTGCCGAAAAAATATAGGTTCTCAATAAATACGGTTCTCAAAAATACCGTGGGCCAAAAATGACCCATGGATAGACGGAAAAGGATTGAGTCGAAAAAAAGGATAAGTCCAAAAGGTAAAAGGACCCAAAAGGATCAAGGTCAGGTAAAAATTTGGGCTTCAAAAAAAGGCTTCAATGGACCCAAAAGTAAGTCAAAAAAAGGATTCAAAGGTAGGTATAAAAATTGGTGCTTCAAAAAAGGAGCTGCAAAGGTACAAGAAAGATCAAAAAAGGTCGCAGGTCACTTTCGGGGTCCGGAAGCTCTTCACTATCTTACTAGATACCGAAACTAATTTTTGGTATCTGTTTAGTATCAGTGATCAAACAACTAAAACATTTTCACTCATTAATAAGACAGATATTGTAAGAGCCGCAAGCTTCCAGTAGGAAAAAAACTGTCAATAAGTAAATGGTCAAAAAAAAAAAAAACCAGGAAGAAAACAAAGCAAATTACAAGTGGAATAAAACGAATCAAAAAATGATGCCAAATTCTAATCCGAGCCAGTAGTCCGAGTCCTAATTCTTGAAATTGACATATCTAATTGAAATGTATAACTAATTGTATAACAAATATTTTTTAAGTCTTCATCGGAGAAAGAGATAAGATTAGATAAAATAATAAGACAAATGCTAGAGTTTCAAGAGGGGGTAGTTGATAGTGATATTTGATAGTGATAATAGATAAGTGATAATAGATTAATAATAAAGATAATAGTGATAATGATAATGAAATAAGATAATGAAATATAATAATGTGTATCGAAATGATGATGATGATGATGATGATGATGAATATTGCTTTATTATTGCTAATGATGATTGATGATTGATGATTGATGACTGATGATAATAATAATAATAATAATAATAATAATAATAAAAATAATAATAATAATAATAATAATAATAATAATAATAATAATAATAATAATAATAATAATTAATATATAATAATAATATATAATAATATATTTTAAATAAATTTAGTAGTCAGTTGTAGCAATTAAGTATCGATATTATATATATTAAAATATTCGTTTAACTTAAGAATTAAAAAAATAAAGAACCAGATGGATAGTAGTATTACAGAAATGAATACCATAATATTTCTTTTTCACTATCAATCCGTTCACAAACAAATAGAACATATTCAGAGAGCTTTATAACAACTACAATAAATAAACATACTAACTAAACAAACCTAATTTGTTTTCAATGTATGTATTACGATACAAATTAACTATTAATACAATATATATATATATATATCTAATATATACTCATAATATATCAATATTTATATATAACCCAAGTAAAGTTGCCAATTTCTAGCACCATAAACAAGATCATATATATATACATTCTCATATATATATACTAAAGAATACCAATAACTAATATTTATAATAAAACACAAATGTATAAACATAATCATCATACCAACACAGCCCAGATTCAAAAACTATAATCCTAGAGGCTGTTTGCCAAGTGAAATGTAGGTTCACACAAAGGATCTCCAGACTTCTCATGTTTTCTGGAATCAAGATACGGTGAAAGTCATTATTAAAACTTGAAATGGCTTTCAACTGATATAATATTCACTGTATCCCTATGCCATTCGACGTCATCTTATTGAAATTTTCTGATCTCCAAATCTGGTCGGGGGTGGCTTACAGAACACAAAGTCTGTGATATTCATATTCATTACCTAGTGGAACAGGTTGATTAAACCTAAGCTGGTACTAATTTTTGTGTCTAGTTAGCATAAGTTCTTCCAAAGATGATTCACTAATGATGCCCTTCAAGTAAACCATGGTATGGAAAGAAAGCACTCAACACATTGCTTTTATTTGACTCTAATGAGCGACGAGATCAATTTAACATATTTGTAGAATACAGAAATTTTATGATGCTATCACGTAAATTAAAACCTTTAAAAAAGAATATTAAATGTTTCATTCTTTAAATATAAGATGCAAAATTTTAATGAATGAAGACTCTCAGTCTCACATGAACGAAAAAAAATAAAAAAACTATATTCTAAATTTAGATGTACAAGCATTATAATTTAATAATTATTGATCATTTTATTATATATATCAAATACACCAAACATATTATAATACTTTCCTGTTGCATCACATGTCCATAGTAGTAAATAATAAATTACTAAAGTAAAATATGAAACTTTCAATATATCATCAAAGTAATAAAAGTAAAAACCAAAGGAAAATTACGACTGAAAAGAATCACAATTTCATAATTTTACATGTTAGAAATATAAAATTTTAGACCCTTAATATTAAAATATACGGTGATATTTGGTTATATATATTAAATGATTTATTTCTTTTCTTATATAAGTGGAATATGATAAATAAAAATAAAAGTTAATTTTTCCTTTTCAACATCTAAATAATAAATAATAACCTAAATTTAACCTATTCCTTCACATTGAAGTGAGGACTAGAAATGGAAATATAATTATTATACATTATCTCGAATTCAGATCATTTGATGTGACAATGCTAGACAAAATATTTTCAATCTGCAATTTTGGTGAGTTTGATGACGCTCTCAAGTAGTTTATTTTAGTGTTAAGGTATTAATCTACACTATAACATTTAAATATAGTGTTTCAATAACATAACTGAATTATGATATATATTAATAACTAAGCAATTGCCACCTATATAGTCAAGACAATTAGTAACCATTCGATTGTCTTCTTCACTTTGATAAATTGTATAAGGACGAGGTTGAAGACTCCCCTTAGCCTCATTTCTAGTTTAAGATGGTCTGATTATGACTCTAGTGTAGCACCGCAGGACAAACAGTAATTCTTTACACCAGACCAACAGACATAGGATTGTCCTTAATGCTCTCAGTAAATTCACCTATGTCAGATGATGACCGTGCTCTAATCTAGGATAGATTATATTTAATGGTTCAACTTCCGCACTAATATTTTCTCCAGATATATTTGCATAGTCAATTACTAGATCAAGAATGAAATAAGTCTAGTTCTGCAAATTTTGTGCATTTTATTATAACTTATTATGAGCATAATATATTGTTGGAAAATCATACTCTTCTTTTGTTATAGACCTGTTTAAGATTTGACTTTCCTTATGAGAAGAGACTTATTTTATTGTCCCCTGGACTTTGTATGATGCCCTTTTCTATAATAATAATATTATTTTCATTAGTGATTAGTTATTAATTAGGATTGTTGTTTATCGGTACAAAGTTAGTTTATTTTTATTAATACTTAAAAACACAATACCAACCCCTATAGTATCGGGTAAAGACTTCTTTTTTTATGTGCATGGAGTTGATGTGTTTCACCATTTTTTTTTATCTTTTACAGCACGATAGGAACAAACTAAAGCCTAAATAATGTCGTCACCATTTCTTCTCTCCAATTATTACACTAACTAGTGATCGATACACAAAGGGTACACTCGACTGTGTGAGTAAATTCACAATCCTACATTTTATCAACTTGAGCTAACCGGGCGCTGGGCATGGCTCTCAGTTTACTCTTCACGTATAAATTTTTAACAAATAACAAGAAATAGTTTTAGATGGATTCAAATTAATGAAGAGATTTATTTTTTTTAGAAATTAATATTCTTTAACTAATTTTGTTAGCTCTTAGATCATGTTTCAACTAAACTTGGAAGTTAATCATATTAGTGTCCATGCAATCTCGTTAAGTTGTATTAACTGTTACTATTGAAATTATATATAGATTAATATTAATATAACATACTTTGTAGTAATCTAATTTTAATTTATATATCATTTAACAGATAAATATATAATTGAAATTTGAATACATTAACATAATTATATTAAATTTATATAGTTTATGCTATAATTTAATATATATTATTAATATATAGTAAAATAGAAAATATATATATATATTAACTATTTATAAATGCAGTATTAATAATATATGTATTAATAATATAGTGATTGGGGGGATAATATTACTCTAACTAGGTTAAGTAATTAGAGTACCGTGTGTATTTTATTACTGGATGCTTGTGAATCTATCTATAGTGTAATAACTGGTTTTTAAAATAAATAACTTAAATCTTTCTTCGAACTTTAAAATAACAAACATTTACTAAAAAGGGATACTCAAAGAATATATTTAGTGATTCAATAACTAGTAAGTTGACCCTGGTTGGGTGATGATTATTCGAATCACACTGTTTATCTAGAGCTATATATTATAGATTCATATAACTGGGAGTTTATTTGTAGATGTATAGATTGCATTGAATTGTAATATCGGGTGGGGTTATAATTAATTTTTGATAAATAAATAGATTACTCCAATCCCTTATATCATGGTTTAAGGTCAGTGCAAAAGCCCTCAGCATTCTGCTTCCTGTTTTTATTATACGACCCTCTAGTCGTGCGGGCTTACGGAAAAGGTAGAATTGACGGAGTTAGATAATATGCTATTATATGCATATGGATATCGTTTACTAATGTATGCTTTTGTCCGGTTTACTGTTAAATTGAGTTGTAGGATATTGCTCAAAAATGGATTTAAAGACGTCAAATATTATATTTTTATGTAATAAATTTAAGACTATACATACACTGAGAATAGGTTACACGATGTTTTTAACTTATATTATAATGTGTGTTGGGTTAGTGGTTCGCATACTTGCGGCCTTAGGAAAAAAGCAATTAGAATAAAGGGGTTTCTAACCAAGTTATACTAGCATGGCATAGAGAGACGAAACAAGCTACTCGCTCACGAATCTGAGCGCGAGGACGAATTGATCTCATATCTAAGATAGGGTCAATCTCGACTCTAATATGGCTCCTTACTATCTACCTCACGGACCTTAATATAACTTAGATTATAGGATTATTCTATCAAACATACAAATCCCACCATAAGTGAGTGCGAACTAGAACATAAACAAACGGAATCTCTCTCTAAAATCAATGTGCTCTCACTTGTCCTGATCAGTTATAACTTTATATCGTTTAAACTAGCCTTTTAAATATCATGTATCATAATATTCTGCTAAACTTTTTTTACATCTCAAAACTTTTGAAAGAGGCATTGTCTGAAGATATAATTGCCGTTCTGGACCGTCGTTACTGTTTATAACTGTCCCGTATCCTGTGGGGGTGCTCGGAGCCACAGCATGAATGCTCTATAGTCTCATTGACTCGTTTACTGAGTTTTGCGCGTGGTCCCTCTGATAGCTTCTCTCTAGTGTTACTTGGCTCGCTACTCTTTTTTGATATATTGCAATATAGTAATGTTATTTAACCATCATGATTTTAATAGCAGTGAATAAACCGATCTGACGCTAATATAATATACGTAAGGAGACAAAATTAAAAATATCAACATCTCATATGAAAACTCACTATTAAATACCCCATCATGACCATCATGAACCCTTGACAACTACTTTTCTCTTTCCATTTATGTATTATTATTAATTTATTGGTACGGCAAGCTTTTTTCTTATGTGTACTTTACACACTGCTGTCCCAACGGCTGTGAATGGATACGGATTATAACCTTCGACTTGTCCTTACGTGATATAAATACCCGATACTGAACTCAGATTGTGGTCTTACTTTCTATCGGGCTGAAGTAGCGTATATTGCATTTATGGAAATGTTATATTAAGACATTATTATCGGACCTTTTTATCGAGATAAATCTGAATTACTACTCAATTAGAAAATGATAATAGCGCTTATAGTGATAATTCATCCTACTATACAATGCATGTGTCTATAATATTCCTGTTTTCAACAAACATAGAGCCTAAGTGCCAGGAGTACAAACTGCCTAATCATTACTATACTAGCATCTGAGAGTGAAATCTCCACATACTATCGAATGATAAATAGTAATCTTAATAAAAAATTTATCGTCTGCTTTAATTAGTGTTTTTGTTTTCTATTGATATCTGTATTATTAGCCAAAACGCATAATAGTGTATCGTGCGAATTTCCAATGTAGGCTCAATGAATAGAAGGGCTTATTAAAATTGCTCGCGTCGCGCTTATAGTTTACCTCTTCTTCTGAAGGATTATCTGTAAAACGAATACACTTACGCCACCATACCATAAGGTTTGAAACTGGAACTGATAGTATCATAATAATAATTTATTCTGTGCGCCAAAAATCTGTTCTGACTTTATGCCAAGTACGAAAATTGTTCCGTAAGTACAGTAATTTTTAAATTGGAGGTGCACGCTAATATTGCTTATTTAGATGCGTAAGATCATACATCACACCCATTTGGTTTATGACCAAAACTTGAATTAATGCAGGAAATATCAATCCTTATACGTAATCAATTTATACTATCGAGAACTTAACTATGTAGTTCTATGATTTTTGGTTTCATTTAACCCAGATGATATTCTCTTTCTATACCGAGTCTCTTTTAAAGAATACTTCGTTTATTACGGAGAGACTTGTTGACATGTTAAACTCCCTCTGCCGTTTGTTTTAGTTAACTTTAGTAAGCTTTTCCATATGCTTTTTACAATTGTATGCTTAATGTACTTTGACGATTCTCGTTAAGACCTTGTTTTTTTGTTTCCTATATTTAAGACTAAAAACTGAGTGTTACGCTAAATTTTCTCAACTAATGATGGTGTTTTTTTTTTTACATAAAACTCTAATACTTATACTGTAGATAAATCAATTAAAAAGCTCATGTTATTCGGTTATTTTGGTTTAATCGGGTATTACGGATATTCTTTACTTAGTATAGCGTCGGATTTCTTATTAGAAAATTTAATAATCTCTCACAAGTTATTGGAAAAATGACCACTAGAACTTTCTATAGCTGGAGATATCTCTTGTCGGTGGTTCATAGTTGATCTTTTCATGGGTTTCTCTTATATATATCATGTTATTTAAAGTCTGAAAAATGATTTGATGACATTGTCATTATCAATATTCAAAAAAAAAAAAATGTTAATTTTACTTGCTTTATTTTATTTCTTTGTTCCACGAAGCAGTTTGTTGAGATCCATAGGTATTTTAGCTTGAAAGAGATTATTAAGGTAACGTCTCCATTAAATAGAACTATTTATAGTATCTGTTACAACATATTAGTTACAACATTTATTCGATAATAATTTATAAACTGCGCATTATCTTAATATTCAACTAATGACATCTGGTATTATGATTATTTGTGTAGCGTGGATTTACTATTACCTTCAAATTACAGGTCATCTCCATTATAAACATCGCTTACCTTTGTTTCGATATGTTACCTATTACTTACTCACTGCTGTTCCTTCAGTTAGTGACAATTGGGAGTAAGGTGATTTAACCTGTATCGAGTCATCCTCTTGTCTAGGAACGTTAATTATTACCACTTCACCTTGATATAATTTCTTTTGGATTCTAAATTTTCTAGGTCTTTCGATGAGGCCTCAGAATAGGCAACGCTGGAGTAAAACAATATATAACTGCCGAATATAGTTTGAACAATCATTATATTAAACTCGTAATTTTACTCTTTAAGTTATATATAAAATGTACTTACTTCTCAAGTATAACGGAGCTTTATAGGTATGTATTTACCATACTAATACTTGGGTGATATGATTTATATCTACTAAATATTTCAGGTGATTAGTTACTTATAAACATTAATAAGTACTATATACGTCCATAGGGTCCAGATTAGCATCTTTATTAGTGAAAGTATAATTACAATACAATAAATTATTTAATTTTAGAATCATTCGGTGTCATACTCTATTATTTAGCTTAACTAATTGACTTGCTTCAAATGTTTTGTTTAAGTCTATGAAGTTTTCCTGAACCTTTTATGTATACATTTGATAACAGGTATATATAAATATTTCATTTATAAATGTTTTTTGTTAATTATACATTATTTTTTATTAATATATTAATAGAAAGTATAAATGTGTATTTTTGCAGTTACAAAACAGACTTTATAAACATAAACATTTTTACTGAAGAGGAGCACAAATTTGTGAAGTATATATTGTGAAGAACAAAGTAAACCCTTCTATCTTTCAAGTTTTTACTTTATATAGATTCTTGTGACTTTAAATATGTATAATTAACAAACGAATTTCCTTCGACTTTACTGTAAGAGCTTTTTTCTATTAATGCCTTATAGCAAACGCTGTAGCTAGATAGCGATATTGTCATTATTATCCCCGTAATAACATAATGTTCCAGAAATTGTATATGCTGCTCGCTTTATTTAGTCAGTTATTGTGGGAACAGCCGTAAAAGCTCTTTGAGCCATCGGGTTGAAGAGATTTTTGATATGATTCATCATAATCTCCTATGGAGAGATTTTTTGATACGATTCATCATAATTTCCTTCGTATGTACAAGCGCGTATATGTTATGATCCAGCCTATATTTCTGTGTTTTAAATATTAATATTGACAGATTTCGATTGGGACTCAAATCAACTAACCTTCTAATATTACATAATTAACAGATTACAGACTAGGAAAGTGTTAAACTAGAGCATAATCATCATCAGATATAAATGTAGAGACAATCACAATTGTACATTTGCCTAGTCATACACCCTATTTCGTATATATTATTACTCATGATTCGAAGTTTGTATAGGGATTCAAATAAACTCATGTAAGATAAGTATAAAGTCTGATATTTTGTTAATTTTTTTTGGATGTAGGTCCATTAGTGCATTAAGCCGTATGATGTTTGAGCAATCTCTTGCTCTTCTCTATTCTTGTAAACCAACTAGAAGTACTTCCTCGTCACATAATTACATCACATGCGTAAACTTAGAAATGATTATTTTCTCTCTTAAGTATTTCCGACCATCTGGGGCAAAATAAACTCATACTGAATAACTCCAAATAAATTAACTTACAGCCATAAAACAGCTACCATTGTTACAAGATACTAGCTTCTACTTTTATTTTACCGTGTTTACACCTATATCTCTTAAATATATTGTTTTCTATATTTTTTTATTTCCATTTACTCTTAGCGATCAAAAGCCATATCTAATGGCTTTACTTGTTTGTTTACATTGTGTTTTTTATAGAACCCGTCCTTTGGCTTTTATTTTTTGTCACTCATCTAAATCCTTACTAAAGATAGTATAATTATATATTAATACCTTTCTCTCTGGGAATTTCTCTTTGAATTGTTAATTCATACTTTAAATAAATAAACTATACTCTTATATTGACCATCTGCTTCGTACCTCATACTTCTGAAATTTTCTATATCAAACCCTATAAGAAAACTCTCACATAATAATCCTACTTATTAACATACACTGAGTTGTTATATTACTATTTATTTTCCTGTAACAGTAGTAACGAGTACTAGGTATACTAGAGGGTTATTGTCCTATTTATCCTATTCTATTACTTAGGGGGTATTCCTTCTATATTGTTTTCTCTAATGATATAAGAACATACTATTTATATTTATAATGAATTATTTGTAAATGGAATGACTTCAACATTTCCTGTATAGATATAGTCGAAATATTATATAATGTGATTCATTTTCTTGTAAAGTACCACAAGTGATATTCTCTGTTTCTATATGCTTACTGGTACTCTTTCCACTATTTGGGCAGCCATACAAGTGGTAACGAGTTGAGGGTGATGATCATACCCGTTATATTTCATACTTCTAGTTACCACCGTATATCTTGGGTAACTCTTTACCGTAAGAGAGGCGGAATTCATGGAACCTTTATCTGACCACATCATTGAGGATATCATGTTATCCTCATTGATAACTAATCTCCTCTCACGCAGGCTCATCAGCCAAAACTAGTATTGACTTCAAATGTTTAAGTTCTTTCTCATACTGTCTCTTATCTATTTCTTTTGATACAAAGTACCGAGTGTATTTATACATAGTACAATCAACAATGATATAACAGGAATAGATAATCCACCAATAAAACTTTGATCCGGACGGAATGTAGGCAGTACTTTGGTTTTTAAATCGGATTGGATGATTTTATCATGCCATTCGAGATTATCCTCTTAGGATCATCCGTTGTCCAAGTTGCACATATCAATAAATTATATAATACTAAATAGATAGTGAGGGAGAACTATAATAATGGTTTTAACTGAATTAGTTTGGAATATAAATAAATTAATTAATTTAATCACAGTATATAGGGTTTTATAGTGAATAGAGAATTAATAAATAAAGATCTAATAATAACTCTTCATCCAACTTTAATAAAATATAATTAATAAAATATAATTATATATAATCTCAAGTTATTACTTTTATATATTTGTGTGATTGGAATGTGATACTTTGATGGAGGAGACTTCTTGTGAGACAATCACATAGCATTTGAAAAAAATTCCTCCTCCGGTAAAATACCCTGTGGTAATGTTACAATGTCCTTTCATACAATTCATAATAAATACCTGTGAGATTCCTTCAGCCAACTTATGACAGCCACATTGAGATAATATCCAGTAATGACTAGTTTTCAAGTAAAATATCCATAGGCATAATATACAATTTGCTAGTAAAAGGTGTAGAGGAAACATATATCCATAAAGAAACCGCTAAGAAACTGAAATGATCTAAATGAAAAAATAAATAATTTTATAATTATTTAAAAATTTATACAAAAAAATAAATAAGTAAAAATTTTAATAACATATACTAAAAAAACGTAAATTTAAATGAAAGATTATTGTAATCAATATAATAACAAAAAATAATTAAATAACAATTCATATAAAAAAAAAGTAAACTAATAAAAATAAATAATTGAGAAATACAATAATCAATTTAATAATAGGAGGCGACTTTATGTAATATGTTATTATATTTAATTATATTAATTATCATACCTGAATGTTAGTATTGATTTCTACTATAATCACTTATAATATCATGTCATTGACAAAGATAAGTACGAGATGAGGTACTTACGCTTCTCAGTACTCATAGGAGATAATCAGATATTTTACCATAAATCACATCATAATTACTTATTTAGTTATATACTGTGATTTAAAATTCTTGGCGTATAATTAATAGTCTGATAAGTTCTATATATGTTATGAATCTGTTCCATTACCTGCACAGGACCCTTACTTCAATTCACGCAATTAATAGATCGGATATCAGATCAACGAATAAATTAAACTCAGTTATTGTTTCTCCAATCCATAATATAATGGTATTTGACCGGAGTCATTCCAGTGTAATACTGATCTTTTTAAAATCTAATTTAAAGCACCATTTACGGCTTGTTATCCACTTTTCTATTTGTAGTAGCTTTCCATATTGATGATATATGTTTAATAATAATTATCTTCTCATTTTATATATATTATCATTGATGGTATTCTATATATATTTATATATATATATATTATATATATATTATAATATAGTGATCGCCAGAGCTGAATCTTCCTTAGAGTAGTAATTTTAATAAACTTTTAGATTCTAAAGACAATTTATTATAAGCTGTTATTATATAGGATTCTTTTTTTCATAAATGTTAACATCAGAGTTATTCAATTTTTTTTAAGTAAAGCGTAATTTAATAATATATATATATACATGCTTATGATAAATTCATCGTCACTCAGCTATGTGGAACGAAGTAATACTACCAGTCATACAGCACTCCAACAGCTACTCATGCCGCTAGCAGAGACGACACGTTAGCGCACTAAGGCTGCACTCGATACCCCTGTCTTGAATCAGCACGCAGACTGATTGACGGGTATTGGTGTTCAGTAATAACTGCATAGTTGTTTGAGCTGTGTTATGTATGTTAGATGTTGTTGTTGTTTGTTGTGCTGTTGCGTTGCTTAATCAGAGGTAAGGGTTCCTGTTATTTATATTTCATATATCTTCATTCATAATCTACTCATATGTAAGTTAAAACCTCCACTACTTTCTTTCATTAATTAGGGCATAAGCATAACTAGGATAATCAAAGGAGTCTTATGAACTGAATAAATGAGTAAATAGGTTCAGGAACACACTATCACCTTTTTGAATAGTTTATCTTTTTTACTTTAAGCTTTCTGACTATTACCTCAGCAACGTTATTTTATATGATGCTTCTATAGACGCGCTAAGCTTTTAACTTTACTGTAAGTAGTCTTGAGTTATATAAATGATCAGTTATTCTATTTATAAGATTTCTTTGATAGAAAATTGGCAATTTCCTGAACATAATAGATTTTTCATCATGATTTGAGAAGTCTCGATCAAAATACGTATATCATATCCAAAACAAAATTATTAAAATTTATATATTTCTCATTATAATGAAATAGGTAAATAATTGCTACTTAGAGACTTCATATATTCTAAAGTATTATATTTATATATATATACTCTCGTCTCAATCTTCTATGTAGTAATAATAATTTGTACGCTAATGACTCAACACTATTATACTATGCGTTGTATCTTAGGATTGAACTTTCAACATGAAGTAATTAAACCTTGAGTATGACTTAAACAAAGTAACTTGGTGGATTGCAATTACTACAATACAATCTATCTGGGCTTTGTTTTACTTTGCCTCACTATAGCATAGGAGACATACTTTTAACAGCTGTCATAGAACCATAGCTTATAGCATAGAAAAGATTATAATAACGAGCTTATGACACCACTACAACCATTTAACCTTGTTAACTCATATTCCCTTCATTTGCTCAATAAACAAGATAAATTACTGAGTGGTATTATAAATATATAATTATTATATACATATATATACTTATTATGATGAAAGATATTCTGTGTAACGTTATTAAAATAAAATTAATATGAAGTTATATGTGTATTATTAAATAATGTAGAATTAAAACTGTATATAATAAAGTTTACTGCTATATTCACTCATATCATTATTGTCATCAAATCGTCAAAGTAATTATATATAAATTTAATTGACCAATTGCATAGATATAAACATCAATGATAAGAAGCTTATATATATATATTATTATCTAATATAAACCTTCGTGATAAATTAAATTTTAAATTTATTTATGTATTAAATATTATATATTATAACTATATATTTATTATATTTATGGAGTGATATTAATAACTTTTAGATACTCTACTATATTGATTTTTTTAACAGACTCTCTTCCATTTTCCATCGGTCTAACGCCCTCCTTGTCACCTCTTTTTAAAATTATTAAATATATAAATAATAGTATAAAGGTTTATATTATCCTAGCAGTTGACCTTGAGTTGTGACATAGACTAACAATGTGACATAGCGTATAGAGCTAGCGTGTACGGAAGTAGAAGAGACCAATATAAATAACCAATCGGTTAATCGATACGTCCCACATAAGATAGAAAAATCCACCGAAATAAAGTCAAACCTTCTCCAACTCTATAATATAGTAATAATATAATATAAAGTTAGCTTAATGATTATAATAATAAATAATCTGACTATACCTAACCTATAACCAGATACCTAACCTATAACCATTATAAGACATTTGTAAATATTTCGAATTAATCGTATCCTTCACCAATTCTCGACTTGTGTTTTTATCCTCAAAACCGTTAACTTTAATATATTAAATTATTATATATTATATATATTTAATTACTTAAATATATAATTAGGATGAGAATTCAAGTTAAATTCAATTAAGTATAATTCTTAATTATATAATTAATATTCACATATAGTATATATATTACATATATATATATTTTAGTATATATATTATCATATAATTTAATAATATTAATATTATTAATAATATATATAGGTATATAATAGGACATGTAAGTATATATACTGGTATATATAGATATTATGTAAGTTTCTTGCTATTTCTGAACTTTCACAAGATTCATTTAAGGAAAAAAAGTTTGTTACAGGTGATAGGTTAAGGTGTGTATGGTAGCTTCTATATATGCTCTTCCAAAAGTTATTTTGTATTGATCTTGGTTTTATAATCTGATAGTATCTCAATTTCTGATATTTCAAAACAGATTAGATACAATTCTCTTTATATAGAGTATTCTACTGTCATGTATATTGATAAGATGTACGTTTCTGAATAATATAATCGATATATAACTTAAATGATCAAATTATGCTTCAATTCATCATAATTGATTATAAACTCACTCGTCATGTATTTTTTTTTCAACATATATATTGAAAGTTATCACATCCATATGGTTATATGCCTCAATAGCTCAACTTCCTCAAAGAAAAGATATTTCAAAAGTAATAGATATCGGGTTTAATTATCAGAATTACGAGGATCGTTTTTTAGTGAAATAATATTATATTATATATAATATATATATGATAGTATTATTAATGTATAATGTATAATATATATATAGTGGATATATATATGTATATTGGATTAAAATATATCATTAGTTTTTGAATATATTAAGTTAATATATATATACATAATTAGTTATATTTATATGATAATATTATATTATATATCATATATATATTATAGACTTATATTATATCAAGTTCATATTAGCCTAGACATTATACTACTTCAGTCTATAACTATAAGGTATCGTTTATACAATGCCTCAATCTGGCTCAAATATGTTTACTTATTTTCATAACTCATTCTACGCGTGTTCTAGGAAGAGTTGATGCTGAACGTTATGCGTACAGATTTATATTTTGTTAAGATAAAACGTTAATGTTATTTAATTATGCAATTTATTATCATAGTTTATTATATGTACTTATACTAGGTGAATTTGTCTTTATGTTAGAGACAAACAGGTATAAACTCTCCTATAGTATGGTTTAAATATAGTGTATGTGTTATTGTAGATATTTTGTCTTAATTAGTGTGTTACCGCCATTAACACTTATAGTTTTCAGCACTAGATAAACTTATGCTCCATGTACACTGCTAGTCGTTTAGGCGATTTATCGGAAAAAGGTATTTGTTATGTCAAATTTGCGTCGCGCCTCGCTCTCGCTCGCTCCGCTCTCACAGATAGATATAAATTAAAGATCTCCGCCTGCTCTAATTCACACTAGAAAAACTCATTGGAACTTCAGATACGCTCAGCTAGCTACAATCATATGCATATGTGCAAGTATGGGTTAACTGCGCAGATGCCATCACAGTGCTATACGGTGATGAGCGAGCTGCGGAAGAGAGTGAATCAGGATTCATCTCGAGCGCATATCGATAGACATAGAGAGATATAGATAGGCTGCTCTTGCTGTAGCGCACACAACCATTGCCATCAGCTTCTTTGCTGCCTCGCCTAGCCACTAGGGTTATTTTAAAAAACCCCTCGTAACTGCGTACCACTGAAACACCTTCAGTGCGCCGCATAAGCAGAGCATCTGCTCATGCGCCATTTCACTTGGGAAGTTACGAAAATGACCAGTTACTATAGACAATATAAGCAAGGATCTCTCTGGTAAAGAGTCCTACCATACTAGCACATGCTATGATTATAACTATCGTCAATAACATTTTTTCTACAGGACTTTAATATGAGGATCTCGCTCATTTGTGAATAGATCATAATATGCCTATTAATAACGAAGTATACCAACGGTTGCCTCGCCCAAGAATAAAAACAATTTCACTTAAATATCAGATACTCACGCGCATCCGAGGGTGCCGACCACTCCCATTACTCGTGACTGCGTGTGTGCCGACCGATCGACACATCATAACTCGTGCAGTGTAATCTTGAACAATACTGTAGTTGACGTACCTATTGAGCATTTCCCCTGGAGTAAACTGCATAAATTTTTGATCGAATAAAATTGTTCTAAGTTTTGCGGTTAAGCTTAATTGCCATTGTAGGCGTCGTGCCTATAGATCTAACGTTAAATCAAACATTAGTGAGCTACTCCTAATTGCAGAGACGGCATCCTCCATACTTTACCATCTCTGGTCTCAAAGTCTTAAAGAGTTGCTCTAGATCGTGATTGACTTCTAAGTGTGAATCTATGTGTTGAGGCTATTCTCTCAAGTCTCTTTTCTAAATTACTTCTCGCCCGCCACGGTAATAATACAATTTAAAGATTAGCTTATCTATGGTGATAAATTGAGGCCATAGGAAATGAATAGTCACGTTGAAGTATTCTCCCTATTCATTTCAAAGCATTGGTATAACGGATAATCGATTCAGTGTAAGTGCACGATAGACACTATATCTTGTCCAATGACCACACAGGTGTCGGATTCGGTCGCTACTCAAATGGACGCTCTTAGGCCTTACGTTATTCTGGTCTCTATGTAGGACCGTACATGGATTTGCCAGCATACAGGCCCAAACCTTAAACCCAAGTGTCCGGTAACAACAGTCGTTGTGTGCTGCTGCACTATGATCTGGACTGGCCGCGAGTTACCGCTATATGTCTCGATCTTATTTAAATATATCTTCAGACACAGAGAGCGTCCTCTCCAGGGATTTCTTGCCGCAGCAAATGTCTGCATGGTCAATCAGGTGTGACAACGTTAACCAACGTAAAGCGCTTTTAATGATAGTGACTAGAGAATATATACCTTGGAGGAAATTCTCTGGCTACTAATTCTTTTCACAGAAGCATTTTATTTCCACGAACATGGATGCCATAAGGCTCACGTACAAGATCCCGTTCAGTCCTCGCTCATACGGTATTTGATATCCTGTACCCACGTTTCAATTACAAGTCATTCAAGTTGCTTCCATTATTCATACAGGTTCGACACTTGCGCTCACAATTGAATGGGAGGATAATCATGTTTCACGATATGCAGGAAGTACATCGTTCTACAGTCTCTCGGCCATCTACTACAGGAATCTCATATGCAGTGTTCACACCCTAGCTAGTTTAGATTCTTAGGTGTTCCTACTCTGAAACGCACAGAATATTCTCTATACACCGTGCTATCTCGAAAGATTAATGTATATTGGCGTTTATCGAACACATCTACCATTAATCCAGTTATTGTAAAAATTTGATTCCTTTCTCTAGTTAGCTAAAGGGATTCCCTTTCCATGCTAGCCTGTTAAAACGTCAGTCAATGATGTGCGCGAGCTAGCTCACAATTATAGCTCTTCCTCGTTACGTCAATCGTAGAAATAGTCCTAACAAGATAATATATAATGATAAGACTATCTATATACTACACTATACGCGTATTATTTACTCTGTGAGTCATTACATCCTTATTATAATGAAACAGCATCTATTAATAAGAGTAGTTTGTAACTGTGCGTACTCAAAATATTATATATATCATTTAGCTCATACAGAGATCTGAGACTAGCGTAGTTAAATATACCTGAATATATGAGTTAGATCCACTAAAATATCCGCATGTCTAAGTTATATAAGTTTGAAATGTGATAAGATATATTGAAAAAACCTGAAACCCGCTCTTGAAAATATAACGTAAACTGATTGCGATAGATAATATGAGATGTAGAGTAGTGTTGTGGTGTGCTCGATAGTGTGCTTGTATGCTGGGTGATAGTGATGTGCGTGATAATCGTTGTGTATGAGATGATGAGTAATAGATGATTGTTCCTCTTAAAACAGCACCTCAGGAAGGTAAAGCTTGCGTAGTAGTGTTCGTCATAGAGAGCATCATTAAAAAAGACTTGCTGGTAATGTAAGAAAGCCTTATGATAGTGAATGAAGAAAACTATTTACAAAGTGGTGGTGTGATTGGTGTGTGGTTGTGTGCTCGTAACTTGTGTTGTTACGTGCTTTTGTCTAGTGTGTGTGTGCGCCTTATAGATATCCAAGTGGCTTCCCAATAATGAAGAAAGTTAGTGGTTTACACCTGTACGAGATGAGTATCGATATGAGATAGATGGTGATGTAGTAAGTGTGTAGTAAGTTAAGACAGGAAACATACCATATCCAAATACACACTCTCAAAATGAAACAGTTCATACAACTATTTTAATAAACAACAATCATACGGCAGCCATATCTACCTAACTCCCCAAAACCGGACAGCGGTCACTACCTTCAGTCTCAGCAACAACAACAGTTCGAAACAACCTCCCTCAAACCATTCAGCTGCATCAGACAGAGGTATACCCTTATAAACAGTTGGCTCGCGCAAACTTTGAGTTTATATCATCGGAAAGCTAGCAGATAAATAATTACGAGAAAGGAACTGTATCATATATTAAACTCCGATGTTAACATTCATGAAGAAAGAATCTTATGTCAAAACGCTATACAAAAATTAAGTATAGATCTAAAAGTTTATTAAATTCACCTAGGAAGATTCAGCTCCTGGCGTCAGTACTAGCATTGAGGTTGAAAAGATGAAGATAATTTTAACATATACTCAAGGAAAGCTTACCAATGAGAGGTAAGAAAACAGGTATAGCTTTATATAAGATTTTAAAAGATCAGATTACCTGGAATGAACTCGGTCTTAAAATCATTATTGATGGAGAAACAATAGACGGTTCAAATATTGTTGATCTGATATCGATCTATTGCGTGATTGCGAAGATAGGGTCCTGTGGCAGGATGGAACAGGATCAAACAAGAACTTCAGGACTATTAATTTCCCAAGAACTTTAATCAGAATAAACAAAGATTTTAGCGGCATTTGGATTAATATTTCCAATGATCTCCATAGACTGACGCGATGTCCCTCTGCGTTACTTCTTTTGCAATCGGACAGATTTAAAGATGCATAAAATAGAAACAATCACATTCAGTGTAGAATAATAAAAAAAACATACAATGTTTCAAAATGGATTAGTTCCTAATTATTTATTGTACTTTTTATATGATTGTATTTTTTGTAATTTAAAAATAGTTCATATACGTTTAAAAGGTATTAATACTATTTTGTAATTAAAAAATAAAATATCATGTAGACATTCGGTTTTTATATGCCCTATCAGTATAAATGAATATGTTTTTTATTGATAATGTCATTGTGAGTCATGGAGGCTAAGGAGGCGGTCGATAAATATTACTATGGACATGAAACAGCCTTACAGTTATGGAGGCTTTTCAAGGTTCGCTCAAAGTTTCCTCAGTTAATAAAAAAGAACTGATAGCAGAGCACGATTAAGAGTGTTACGAATGGGAAACGAGTGTGCTATGTGATCTATTCTTAGCCTTGCTCACACTGTACCTAAGCACCGTATAACAGCGAAAAAGAATCTTCTGTCGCTCCATAACTCTGAGACATAGCCCGACGTTGTTTCAAGTTATATATGTTTATAATCCCTTTGCTTACAATCCTCATACACTGAAATGATATAAATATATGTCTATACTATGAAGTATATACTATATATATAGGTATCAATACATTCTTTTGTGATAGATGTATATTCCCGGTTTTCTATGCTATGACCGTATACTTTTAATAAATAGATTAATATAATGGTAGTCAATAATACTGTTGTGCTTGAACTGTGAAGAAATTTTATAATATAATATTAATTAGATGGCAGATATCTCAAATGATGTGGTCTCAGATAAAAGGTCAGAATTTTTAAGGTAAAAGAGTTTCAAGACTATAGATTCAATATTAAAAGATTCATAGAGAATTAACTAAATATTACTCATGTTAATATTAATAATGGCGTGCTAATAGTGGAAAGTGAGTACAAAGAATACTATAAAAGAAAAGTAAATGCTAATAGTATATTCTAACTGAAAATGATACTATTTATATAATATTTCGTATATAACCAACAGGATTCTGTAGTGATGATTTGACCGTCACTCGGAGTTGGTATGCATTAGCTGATACCTACTATGTGACGGGAATCATTATCTCAGAGAAAGAACAAGATAGAACCGATTAGAAGAGCACGGCTGTGAGAAGAAGGAATTGAAAAACATCTGGGAAGAACGTTAAAACCTGCCTCATGATATTTCCTAGTCGTCAACTCTAATTGCACTCTCTTCGGTATATAAGTAAGTAGAAGAAGGATAATATCCTCTCCGAGTACGTGTTAAAGTGAATAGAGAATATTATATATCTAAAGTTGTGGGTTTATGGTTGATTTGTGAATAGTTTATATTAGATTAAAAAATCATAAAGGTTAACGAAATTGACAAGTCAAAATTATATGATATTAACAAAGTAAAGGTATGTTGTATGATACAATTAATATACCTCATAATTTCCGAGATAATTCCCTCCGATATGTGAATGAGGTGTTTCACTAAAACTAATAATTGTGAAGATATAGAAACAAATTCTCTTGAGTGATTGTAAGTTGGTTCTTTTAATATAAAAATAAAAGGAGGGTCAATATAACTCTCTAGAAGAATATACAGAAATAAGTTATCGAATCATAAAGAGTATACATCATGATATTCATAGAAGAATAGAGTAAAAATTATGGTACGAAAATTATAGTAATAAGGAAAGGTTAAATTCAGACTCGCGCAGATATCTTCTATACCAACAGAGTTTACGATTGATAAAGTTTTACAATTAATAGTCTAGTATTAATAAAATGACTCTCGAATGCTCTCGGAAATGAAGTGTATTAAGATTGAACTAGGATTTGATCAGTTTACATTGTGGGATGTGTCGTACACTGGCGCGAGGTACCAGATCATATGAAAGATCTCTCTATTTTGCATGGTTATATTTCAGAGCGACGAGGTTGGTCGCCTTCATCGGCATACCGGTTCCCTTTTACCTTTGTACGCTTGCATTACTCTCTTGACAGTCGCACGCAGCAATATATATCGTCTAATACCTTTTTTTGACTACCCTAGCAGAGCTATAACTTCTCGTCGACGCGCCTGTATTGGGAGGATCCTCGAGATATAATCTAGGAGAAAGGTATACCTCAGAATGGGAGTAAGAGTGTCTATAGGTTAGCATGAAAGGGATGCATGAATACGGCCTACCTGAAGCAGTGTTTTTTACCTCGAAGGGAACTTAGTGCAGCTCCCCTAGAACCCGTTTCTACGCTCGTAGAACTAGCGTTTCTGGATGTTCTAAGGGTGTTTAGTGAGTATTCAGGAGCCAGAAAGTGAGGTGTGGATGAATCGCTGTAACCAAAACGAGACTAGAGACATGTGAGCAAGAAAAATTAGCATCCATTCTACCTAGGGTAAGTGTGTCTAATCGATTCATAAATAATCGCGCTGACAAAAGTTATTTCTTTTTAAATCATACTATTTAAATTAAAACCTCACTCTATATATTATAAGGTCTCTATAAATCTCATTACCGATAGTGTATTCATTATGAGTACTTTAAAATCATAAACCAATTTATGACAACTTCCTGTATTATATCGGATATTAGCATAATAAATAGTAATATATTTATAGTATATTTCTAGTTAATAAGCTGTACAACGAAGACATCGTTAGTAATCACTTTAAAGTCTACAATAGCTAAGTTAAACTTAAAGATAGTATAAGTATATTATATATATAACTGTATATTATATATTTGTTTTCCATACTTCTAAGACTAACTGAAGTATAATATATTAAGTATATTATCTTACGTTGATTGACACAATTATTGAGCAATTAAAATTAATGATTCAACGTTCTTATCTAAATGATTAATTTAAATAATTTACGTTTATATTTCTACTATGGAAAGTATATGAATAGAGCTATATATGTATATATGTATAGCTCGTCAGGTAGGCCTCTGACCGATGACTCATTGCATTTAGTATGTGATCCTTCAAAGTAATACTACAGGATCCTCAATGGCGCTATTAGCTTTTAATGTGTATTACACTCAGATATTATGTGTAGTATATAGTTATAAACACTCAGTATTATAAGTATTTAGGTAAAATCAACTATAAGCTCACGTTATACTGAAGTATCAATATTAGTATAATATACATATTCTTAATAGAAATATCCATGAATGATTATTTAAGTTTATATCCTTTAATGTATATACCTATTGAGTCATAGCTTAGTAATATTTAATAACCTACATACCATTTCTACAGAAAAGGTTTAAAAATAGATTTCCCCTATATTTATCCTAACATTCACTGATGAGAATAGCTAATGTGTGTAAAGTTAATATACATATTGCAACTAATTTCGCAGTTAAAGTATATATAAATAAAGTGATACTAATTCATAAATAAGTGTCATAATTGATATAAATAGTGAATAAAACGGTTATTTATAGACTATACGATTGAATATATACTGATCATTTCTATTATTAATACGATTACTATCTCCTCAAGCTTTACTTATGGATTACTACATCTCTGAAAATAATAAATATCTGATCTTAATACAGATATAATATTGAACCTCACTATATATTTAAACCTCTAATTGTCACGAGTAAAATAACGTATAGAAGCAGTAGGTTATAAGTGAAATAATTCTTGACGTACTTATATTAATATATTATAGTCACCTTAGAATTTGCTTTACTCCTTACGATTTTATTCTCAAGTCACTTTCCCTGTCTGGATTAGACAAAAATCAGGTACAAATGGAGAATTAAAAGTTTGAGTTTCTTGTGAGTTATACCAGAACAAACCAATCTTATCATTCAATCTGGAGTGTGAAAAGTTTACGCCCCCACTTCTCCCGTATACTACAGTTCCTCTAGATTTTCACCTTTCCCCTAAACACACACCTATTCTAAATTTACTTACCATCATTACATCCTTATAATAAAATTAAATATCTAGGATGATCCTATGTCAAAATCTAACCCTGTGCCATCACTAATTTTGCTGGAAAAGAATATTTAATTGCCCATTCTACTTTCCACAATTCACCATTTAGAGGTTTTTCATTTTACACAACACGCTTTCCAACTTAATCGAAAACATGACATTCTCTCTTCTTAATTCCATTCTCGAGACAATACAGTCTATTACTAGCAACCTAACTTATTTAATTAAAATCTAACAACCATCATACCGTAGCAGCTCAATTGTATTAACATAATTGTATGTCCATAATATACATTAAAAATATTTATGTCATTATCCCTAAATAATTACCCAAATGTAAAGAATTTGATCTATACAATCTTCT
>JABUQX010136422.1:0-19403 GCA_015478945.1 Trachelipus rathkii | reverse complement strand
TATATATTATATATATATATATATATATATATATATATATATATATATCTTCCGTACAACACTGAATAAAGAAGTAGAAGTATATGTTATATAATATATATATATATATATATATATATATATATATATATATATATATATATATATATATATATATATATATATATATATATATATATATATATATATATATATATATATATATATATATATATATATAAAGGTAACCACTACTCACGGGCAGAGCCTTTTCAAGAAGGGAAAAATATATGAATAAAACAAATCCTACCCAACCTCAAGTCTAACACAAATCTCTGAGGTGAGCGTAGACGTAGGCCCTAAAAAGAGGGAGATTAAATGCAGGAGGAAAAACAGATGAAGGTAGAAAGTTTAACAGAAGAGAGGTGACTAGAATGAAGGAGGTACCACAGTATTCACACAGAATTTATGATAAAGAAGGGCACCCCTTGTGCCTCGAGGGCGACGCAATGGAACTGGAATGTTAGACATACAAATGTATACATATATAGCAGGAATAAATACCTATAGTAAAAGATAAAGGCAATATATGACGCTGAGATAGAGAGAGGGTCAATGGAGTTTGAAAGTAGGGGATAATTTATTAGTCATTTAGCCTTAAACTCAACCCAATCTAAATGAAGGGTTGAACGGGAGCCCCCCCCCCTCCAAATGTACAAAGAGTGCTCCATGTAAAGGCGGATAAAACCCTTGTATAATTGGAGTAACTGCTTGTGCTTGAAGCAGCCTAGGACTCCCAGCTTTTTTGAGGTCACCTTAACAATAATTGCGATATGAGGTTTTCAAGATTGTTTATTTTCAGACCAAGAATATTTATGTTATCTACAGGTGAGACGGGAGAGCCGTCGAAAGAGTTAGGAAAGTTAGGAGGTGTTTTTGTAAAAGAAATGTGAAGAAGTTGAGTTTTTAAAGAGCATAATTTCATAAGATTGAAGGATAGGGTTCAATTTTTGGCTCGGGCTGAGCCCCATTTTCAGTTCTCCAAAATGGATATAAAATTCGGAATTTTCAGCCGATTTTAACACTATAAACACCAAACTGTAGCTTTTATTGCCCTCTAAAATGTTGTATAATTTTTTTTGTATACTCAAAAGAAAATTTTTAAAAAATTTTCAAAACATTTTTTTTCAAAAATTTGTTCCAAGAACAAATCCAAACCTATTGCATATACAAAGAAATTATCTAAGTAAAAAATGTGCATCTCTTTCCCCTACATATGCCCTGAAAATTTCATTCACTTCGCACGAACACAAAAAAAATATTTCAATATTTCACTTTTCTAATCCATAAAAAATGAGTTTGGAAATTGGACAACGCTGAGAACAAAACTCAAAAAATCGAAACAATTTTATGTAACTATTGTAGGTAATGGACCAATCTATGTATATTTCAAGTTTGAAGTCATTTCGAAAAAAATTCTGGAAGTTGATATAAAAATATAAACACATTTTTGAAAATTGAAAATTTGAAAGAATTAACTCCCCCACTGAAAAAAACACCCGAAAACAACATTTTAGAGGGCAAAAAAAAAAAAAAGCTACAGTTTGGTGTTTATAGAGTCAAAATCGGCTGAAAATTCCGAATTTTATGTACATTTTTAGGGGAGTGAAATTGGGGCTCAGCCCGAGCCAAAAATTGGATCTAGCCCTGAAGCGACACCACCGGGAGATACCATCCAGATCGGCAAGAATAGAACATTAAATCAGAAGTCGAGAAGCAACTCTAGATGCAAAAGAGGGAGAAGATTTGAAATGAGTGGAAAAATGGAGAGTCGAGTCATCGGCATAGGAATGAATAGAGCTGAAAGTGCAACTGAGAAGATCGTCAATGAAAACTAAGAATAAAGTTGAAGGTAAAACAGAACCTTGTGGAACACCATAATTAGTAGGAAAAGAGGAAGAAATCGCTCCATCAACAAGTGCCGATATAGAGCGATCTGAGAGAAAAACTAGACGTGAGCAAGCAAACAGAAGGAGAAAACCGGAAGGAAGGGAGCTTAAAGAGTAGTGACGCATGCCAAAATCAGTCAAAATCTTTCGAAATCTTAAGCACCACAACACAAGGGCAGAAGACAATAGATCTGTGAGATAGAAAAGTATATCACCAGCTGACCTGGAGCGTCGAAAGCCAAACTTATGATCTGAAAGAAGGGAATGAGATTCCAGATGACGAGGAAGTGAGAGTTAAGGAGAGTTTCAAAGATTTTAGACAGAACACATGTTAGAGCTATAGGGCGATAGTTAAAGGGATCAGAGCGGCTACCCTTTTTCAGGATCGGTTGAACATATGTGCGCTGTTAACAACAAGGAAAAATAGTAGTATTAAGGCATAGAGAGTAGAGTTGAACGAGGACAGGCACTAGCTCAGAAGCATAATCCATCAAAACACCGTTAGGAACGAATACAGTCCGAGTTACTAACCTTCCTGACGTTCATATATCTCAGGATCTCATGCACCCGATCATGTGAAATCACACAGACGGAGTTATGGAACACCTGAGAAGAGAAGGAGTAGGAGGAGGGATGCCAGGATCGTCCAGGGTTTAATTAGATGAAAAAAGGAGGTCGAAGAGATTTGCCTTTTCAGAAGAAGTATTAGCTATAGATCAATCAGAGCGAATAAGAGAAGGAAAGGCAAATCTACAGATGTTATTTGAAATATTTTTGGCCAGAGGCCAGAAATTTTTATCAGTAGGAGAACCAAGGAGCTCAGCGAACTTCCTTTTGGCGAAAGTACTCTTAGACTGTCGAATAATTTTCTTGCCATAATTCCGAGCTGATCGAAATTTAGCAAGAGTGATAGGAGAACGAGATTTTTTCCATTCCCAGTATGCGTTGTCTCTATCCTGAATGGCATGAGAACAAATGCCACCAAACCACGGATTTTGAGGAGAAAAAGATTCAGCTGATGATGGAATGAACTTGTTCATTCCCTCGAAGTGAGAAGTTCCGAAGTCGCCACAGAACGCCCAACTTCCTAGGAGCTTGTTTGAAAGAAAATGGAAGAGAATATATTAAGAATATTAAGAAAGATGGTTAGAGTTGTGTTTTCAAAGAAGGTCTTACAGTTGTGTGGAAGATTAAGTCAAGTAGATAGATGAAGGAACTTAGTTATTGAGGCATTGAAAAACAACTGTAACTTTTTTACACAACTCTAGGTACGAGAAAGATCAGAGTCTTTTGCTTCAAGGCTACCTTCCTAGCATCATTTATTTGCTGTTGGATGGGTCGTTTTTTAAATTGGAGGGAGCAATGAAAAGTAGACTTAACAGTCTAAGAGTGGATAAGAGACACAGTAACAGATAGATAATTGATGCAAAATAGAAAAAGAATTGGGGATTAAACAGAATTCTAAGGAATACAACAATTGATAGATTTAAAGAATAAGTGATGGTTGTCCACAACAACAGCTATAGAACGACTGGACTGAAATTCAAGAGAAGGTTACAAGGAGAAGAATAAATACAAAAGTTCTGTGAAACTCCTTGCCATCTTCTGTTTTTCCAACTGTATTTAATCTTCCTCTCTTTTAAACCCACGTCTACGCTCACCTAAGAGATTTGTTGGGGTTTGGGCTTGGGTGGTTTTCTCCTTTGTATTTTATTTCCCTGCCCCTCCTTGAAGGCCTGGCCCAGTGAGAAGAATAAAAAAAAAAGTTAAGTTTAGAAATTAAAGCTTTGTGCCAGACTTTATCGAAAGCCTTCGATAGGTCTAGCGCCATGGCAAGAGATTCACCGAAATGCGGAAAAGCAGAAAGCCAAGAACCAGAGAGAAAGGAAAGAAGATCACCAGTCGAGTGCTCCTTACAGAATCTATACTAACAATCTGAGACACGATTGGAAGTATTAAGATTCTTCTAAATCTTTCTGTTAAGAATATTTTCAAACGCTTTAGAAGGAATAGAGGTTAAAGCTATAGGATTGTTTAAAAACCCCCCTTCTTCAGCGTAGGCTGGATGAATGCACGGTTCCAACAGGATGGAAAGGTTGCAGTTGGTAAGGGGGACTATCCCAAATGGTCAACACATCAAATAAAAATTCCCGTACAGCCCACCGCAGGCGTTAGGATAAGTTAGGTTAGGTTAGGTTAAGTTAGGTTAAGTTGTTTTGTTGGATTCGTTAGAGAAACACTAAATAACCAGATTTTTTTTAAATATACAAATGTCGACCATTTTCCCTGTCGATCATTTTCCCTGTCGATCATTTTCCCTTTCGATCATTTTCCCTTTCGATCATTTTCCCTTCGTCATTTCCATTTCGTATCAATTTCCCTGTCGACCATTTGGTACTAGTTTCTTGATAAGCAGTGAGGAAACAATTTACCAAAGCAGGGTGCAATCGGGGTATGAATCGTCCCCCACTGTCCCCATCGGCTCGAGCCCCCTAATCTCAGATGCACAAGTATTGAGGGTCACTGGAGGGATATCTTCAGCACTACACGCCTTCTTAGTGTAAACTCAGAGAGTGCAGAAATAACAGTTTAATGAGTTGGAGGGAGGAGAGAGAGGAGAGGAGGAACAGTTGATGAGGCGGAGGGAGGCAGAGAGGAGGAGGAGGAATAGCTCTGAAATCGTCTAGAGTGGAATTAGAGGGAAACGTTCATCTTTAGCAGAAGTTAAGGCAGCAGTTTTACCGTCACAGATACAAGAGGAAGGAGAGAGGAGGAAGCAAAGCTAAACGTGACATTTTAAAATTGCAAAATGTCAGAAAGAGTGTGAGGGAGGAAGAGGAACCAGAAAGATTGTTGCATTTTCTACGACAGAAAATTTTAGAATCCTGAAAGTTGTTTTGTTATTCCGTGGATAAGTATATATATATACTACTATAGTATTATATAATTAATATTATATAGTTAAAGTATCATAGATATATATATTATACTATATACTATATAAATATATAACATACTATATATAGATAATGTTCTAGACGTGTTATACCCTCTATTGCTTTCATATATACATCTGCTACTATCGTTTCTTTGTCGTTACTCTCATGTACCGCTCACCATCGATCATGTTGTCAACTTCTGAAGCTTAAGTTTTAAATAACATTAAAGGATACCAACACCTGTAACAATATTATAATTATATATATACAGTAGCACCACGCAATAACGGCTACTCGCTTAACGAAGCGGGCAAAAATGATCGAATCAACTAAAGAACAAAAAACAAACAAAGAAAACCTACCCAACCCCAAATCTAACTAATCTCTGAGGTAAGCGCAGACGGACGCGCCTAAAAAGAGCAATGATAAACGCAGCGAAGGAAAAGTAAAAACAGATTAACGAGATAAGGACGATTAACAGAAGAGAGGTTACGGAATGAAGGAGTACCACAGTATTCACACAGCATTACACGATAAAGAAGGCACCCCTTGTGCCGTCGAGGAGACGACAAATGAACTGAATGTTAGAGGACACTCCCTCAAGCACTTGCGATTGTGCACCTATATTAAAAGATATTACCATACAACGTTCACGTGGCAGAGATGAGGGTCAATGGAGTTTGAAGATATAAGGACAATTTATTATGTCTTTCTAGACTTAACACTAACACTACTCTAAATAAAGGTTGAACAGGAGGCCGCCCCCTCCAAATGTGCGAAGAGTGCTCCATGTAAAGGAACGGATAAGACCTGATAATTGAGTAGTAACTGCTGAGCTTTCCAAAAAAAAACTGCCCTTCCAACGAAAGTCATACAACAATTGCGATATGAAGTTCAAGATTCTATATTAACCCATAAAGTTTATGTGTTCTACAAGTGAGACGGAGAAGCGTCGAAGTAGAAAAGAAGATTAGGTGTTTTGTGAGAGGGATGTGAAGAAATTGAGTTTTTAAAGAGTTGAATTTTCATAAGATTGAGTCGTCCCCACAGAGAGATAGCAACAAGGTCAGCAAAAATAGAATCGGAGAGCTGAAGTCAGGAAACAACTGTAAATGCAAATGAGGGAACAGATTTGGAATGAGTGGAAGATTGGAGAGTTGAATCATCGGCATAAGAATGAACAGAGTTGGAAGTGCAGCTGAGAAGATCGTTAATGTAAAGTAAGAATAAAGTTGGAGATAAAACAGAACCTTACGGAACACCACAATTAACAGGAAAGGAGGAAGAGGTCGACCCATCATCAAGAGCCGATATAGAGCGATCTGAGAGAAAACTAGACATGAGCAAGCAAAGAGAAGGAGGAAACCCGAAGGAAGGGAGCTTAAAGAGTAGTGACGCATGCCATACTCGGTCAAAATCTTTCGAAATATCAAGCGCCACCACACAAGGGTCAGTAGACTATAAATCTGTGAGATAAGAAAGTATGTCATCAGTAGACCTCGAGCGTCGAAAGTCATACTTATGATCTGAAAGAAGGGAATGAGATTCCAGATGACCAGGAAATGAGAGTTAAGGAGAGTTTCAAAGATTTTAGGTGGACTACAAGTTAGAGCTATAAGACGATAGTTAGAGGGATCATAGCGGCTACCATTCTTCAGGATTGGCTAAACACATGCGCGATTCCAGAAATGAGGAAAACTATTAGTACTAAGACATAGAGAGTAGAGTTGAACGAGGACAGGCGCCAGCTCAGAAGCATACTCCCTCAAAACACGGGGAGGAATACCGTCCGGGCCACTAACCTTCCTGACGTTCATAAATCTCAGGATCTCATGCACCCGATCATATGTAATCACAGGGAGGCCCATGGAACACCTGAGAGAAGAGGGATGCCAGAATCGTCCAGGGTGGAATTAGATGGAAAAAAGGAGGTCGAAGAGAATATCTTTTTCAGAAGGAGTATTAGCTACAGATCCATCAGAGCGAATAAGAGAAGGAAAGGCAAATTTACAGAAGTTATTAGAAATATTTTTGGCAAGAGGCCAGAAATTTTTATCAGTATAGGAGAGCCAAGGAGTTCAGCGAACATCCTTTTGGCGAAAGTACACTTAGTCTGTCGAAAAATATTCCGGCCATAATTCCGAGCTGATCGAAAATTAGCAAGAGTGATAGGAGAACGAGAGTTTTTCCATTCCTGATATTCATTGTCTCTCTCCTGAAGGCCATGAGAAAGAGTGTCATCGAACCACGGATTTTGAGGAGAAAAAGATTCAGATGATGATGGAATGAACCTGCTCATTACCTCGGCGATTATGGCCCCTACTTTTTTAGCAGACGCCGAAACATCTTCTGAGTCAAAACACGGATTCACACCCAAGTGAGTAGGTAGCAACAGAGCGACACTTGCGCCCCACGCTAACGCCATGATGTAAAGTGCCTAGAAAATACGCTTTAGGGGAGGCGGGGGTAGAGTGCTGAGAGAAAGTGTTATAACTTAGGAGCTACAAGATTGTGGTCAGAGTACCCTATGGAGAAATCAATGTCTGTATTTGTAACGAGAAGGTGAAGTGATTAAGCATAAGTCAAAAGTGTTCAATAATATATTAGGCGATCTGAAATTGAGTAGGTATCCTTATCGCTTTCCAGTATCTTTGAGATCTTATACTGAATACTTTTGGCCTCTTCCCTCTTATCAGGTATGAGTGAGCCCTAACCACTCCAGTGCGTTGGCTGAATCCTCTAAGTAGAGACCTAGTATTGAAGAAAGAAGTAACAGTCTCAAAATTCAGAAACTGTTCTATTAGGAAGCCAGTAGCAGAAATACATAGATAATAGTAGAAATAGTTGAAAAAACATCTAAGCCAATAGAATATAAAGTTTGGAAGCACTCCATGCTTTTGAGGCTGCTTACCAAGGAGTGTTGTTATAGTATATTAATATATATATATATAATATACTACTATATATATATAATATATAATTATTATAATATATATATACTAGCCTGATAAAAATATATTCATCCAAATGATAACTATAATTATAATGCTAGATATTCGGTCATACTCACTTACTAATATATATATATATACGTATATAGTATATATATATATATAAAGAGTATATCTGATATGCTGTCCACCCTATACTAGTATATATATATACTATGTATATATTACATATATATATAGTTATATATATTATATACTATCGTATATATACCTAATAGAGAAGCAGATGATACTCCATCTCCCTTAATACTATATAATATACAAGTAATTACTACCTCACTATTACCTAATTAATACTACCTATATAATGAATGAATAGTTCAACTTCTGACAAGAAATTGCAGAGTATAGTTTGCCTAAAATTAATTGATGTTTATCCTGAAGATTTTAAACCTGTTGGCCTCAGAAACTTAAAGTACGTTAATAGTTATTGATATAACATATCTGTATAACGAAAAGCAATATTAAAGGATGTTGTTCATACTTAAAAAAAAAAAATCCGATACAACATTGTTTTTATTAGATTGTTTTAGTTCTCAGCCTGGATCGCACCGATGCGAATGCGAAGCGAATGCGAATAATAAACGGTCAATGTCGATTTTTCGGTGTTGTGACCAGTAATCGCTGTCACAGTCGAAGCCTCTAAACAAGATTGACTAAACTGTACAGTGAGTATGTACCTCGCTCGGATCAAGCTGTTGAGTATAGTTGCCCAATGCTCATTCACGCCTCCATCTGGAGTATGGGTTATTTTATCACGATAATTTACAATTAAATCATTACTAAAGTTACACTGCAGTCTCAAAATCCGAGAAAAGTAAGAGAACACATCTGGGTTAAGGAAACCAATTTAAGACAGCAAAACTGGAAGTAAGCTAGAAAAGAAACCGAACATTACAAAAGAGAAAATGAGATGTGAACTCGTATTACATAAAGTTGGGATATATTCAGACTTGCTCATATTGAAAACTGATTAATAGAACAATACAATAAATAAAATTGAACGAATTAAGAAAAAGTGTAGAAGATAAAGACAGGAAAAAATTTGCCAGAAAAATAAATTAAAGTAATGAGAATCTTCAGATTTTTCACCGTATAAAGTATTGGACTTTGATATGACTTAATGAAAAAGTCAGCTCGGTCCCTTTTCTACTCCTCGCTCTCACGTAAATCAGAATATATAGGAGAAAATTGCTTATATGAGTAAATTAAATTAGCCTTAAACTAAAGATTTATCAAGAAATGAAACCTCATATCTTCAAAGCCTAGATTGTTCTAGTCATGCCGTAGACATATAATTTCAAACCCAAAAAAAATTTGTCGCTATATTCGCATGATCACCACTTATAGACTGAAACAATCACAGGGAGTGAAAAACTCCCAATGCGTAATTTAAATGGAACTGTGTAGAAATGAAGCTACACTTAGATCTTATACTGTGTCATAGAGATGTTTGTTCAAATATACAAATAGAAATCGTTTCTTTATACGTTATCGAGTGCAAAAATTACAGCATAAACATCACATCTAAGTCATCAACATGCACCTGGCATTAAGTGGATGAACCCAAAAACAATTAGTCATATGGAAGTTCTCACAAAAATGTAGTAATTGGCACATTTTAATCATTCGACGCTTATGCTAAGATACATTCAGTATATACATAGTATACCACGCTGTCTTTAAAAGATTGGAAAGATGTACATGTTAATATGTAGAATGTAATGTAAATTCTAAGAATTTATATTAAATGAACTGTATGAGAATTGCTGTCATATGTTATATTGACTGGTAATGTCTTTGTTGATTGTTGTAAACTGTGCTGAATTGTTGTTTCAAGTAATGTTTAAATGCTGTTTTGTATCAATGGCGGACATCATTACTTCCGTAACCACTCAGGCATTAACAGTCAAGGAATGAAAATTATGAGAACGACGATATTGCGAAAAATTAGCAAAAGGTTCCTTTTTCAAAGAGACCAACCAAAGACTTGTATTCCATAGCTACGTGTTTGGACCCTTCCAAGCAAAATAAACAAAAATTTTCACGTCTCTGCTTTTTTAAAGGAAGAGTTAAAGTTATCATCAGCCGAAAATTTGAAGAAATTGAAAAATACAAGTCTGAAATAGTTCAATAAAAACAATGAACAGCAAACGTTGCTTCAAAAACAATCAACAAGAACCATGTCACCGACTTTATAAATGCAATTCTAAATGCAAGCAGTGATAAAGAAGATGATCAATTATTAGAGCAGGCATAAAAAATCGTTGAAGTGTACTTCAAAGAGAAACGCATTTCCCCGAACGAATAATGGATGATGCATGAGGAGACGAATCCTGACCTTACACAGTTGGCAAGGACTTACCTTGCTTGTCTTCCATGAAGTGTTGTCAGGTAAGGTCTCTTTAGAGTCTTTAGTGATGATGCTATGATCTATGATGAAAAAAAAGAAGTAGATTATATGCTCAGAGTCAGAGAGACCTGAAAGGTTATTATATTTAAATTATAACCTTTCAATAATTTATTTCAACTATTGATTATACTATAAATTAATGAAGTGGTTTTCAAGGGCGTAGGTTGAGGAAAAAGGTAATGGGATACTTGTAAGAGTGAGTCTCATTCTGCATTCTGTAAACATAGGAAATTGAATGTACTTTATCCATTCAATTTTTTTATGTCTGAACTTGTACAACAGATGTTAATGTTCCATTTATGCCTACAATAAAAGTGGCGCATTGTTGGCAAATAGCAACATGTAATATTCTCATTCGTAAACGCTAATATGAAGAAATTTAATTGCCATTCACATTCCTATTCACGAATATTAAGTCCCATAATCGTCTGCACTGACACCGATTTTGAGAGAGCTACCTTAGAATCCTCCTTTTTGGCATTTATAAACATAGTTTATAGAATTCTTAATTTTTTCAATATTTCTTTGTAATGATGCTGCCGTTTTCTTATGATGAAGTGTATACATCTTGGCTATTCCCAGCTCCCTCTATTTGATCGGTTCTGTTTTCTCTTTCCAATTTCAGCCTTCTTGCCCCCTTTTTAAAGGCTTCATTCTTGTCTCAGTCTGCAGTTCCCGGTGGATAAACTTCAGTGTTCACTGACGGCTCTAAAACAGGGAACGGCGTGAGTGCATCTGCCGTCTTTCCTGACTGGAACTTCTACCATACCCTCTCCTCTAATGTTTCAATTACTGCAGAACTAATAGTTATAATAATTGCCCTCTCTCGAACTTTATCCTTAACTAAGACCACCCTTATGTCATTTATTCGAATTAACTCAGTGCCATTCAGGCGCTCAAAGCCGCCTACTCTGAAACAATAGTGTCCGTTCTGAACAATTTTTCCGACTACTTCACCCTTGCAAGAAACGAATTACAATCTGTTAGACCCCTCTCACGCAGGGGTGACTGGCAATGAACCGCTGACAAAGAGGCCAGAGTAGCCTCCTCCTTTTTTCGTAGCTATTCTCGGAATCTCCCGGATACAATTCGACAAGGTCGTCTTCCTTCAACTGATTATTATCCTGCTCTCCGAAAACGGTTTCCGATCTTGCTGGCAGGAATGCAGGGCGAATGATCGATGAGGGGCGAAATCCAGAAATAAAAAGGTAGATATTGGCGAATTGTCTTCCTCTCACAGACGAAATCGCTTGCAGAAGGTGGTCATTGCACGTCTCCGAGTTAGCCACACCAATATCGCTCACAGTCACTACATGTCATGTCATGTCGCTTTTAAATTCTTCCGTGGCCACACCCCTCAATCTGTTCACTCACTGTGGACATTTTCCTACACTATGATCCATGACACCTTCTAAAAGGCTATCCAATGTCTTGTCTGAATCATCCAACTTCAGTAGTTGCTCTATTTGCCTACTTTCAGGAACTGAATATTCGAACCGTATTAATCCTAACGCCTCTACAATACAATTGCATGGTAAACGAACATTATCCCCGACCCGTGAGTGGTGGTAAAATAATTAAATATTGCTTTAACACCATGAAATTCCTATATATATAAAAAGTTTAAATAAAGAAGCATTTGGCAGTAACAGTAGTTTTACATGTTATAAATATGAAATTTGAAAACTTCATATATTTTTCAGATTCATTTCCAGAGTTTTTTTTTAAAAGTTTTCTTTCCTTTCAGCTCATTTTAAAAAATTCGTGCAAGTTTCATGAAAATTGGAAAGTAAGCTCCATTGAAATCAGATTGACGCTTTGGAATTAATAAGGACCAAATATTCTGCATGGTATTATGTTAGGACCTACCCAATACCCATAGAGTTGGATTTCCAACCTGGCGTGGCCTCTCTCTGCCATTCAATATATATATATATATATATATATATATATATATATATATATATATATATATATATATATATATATATATATATATATATATATATATATATATATATATATATATATATAGAGAGAGAGAGAGAGAGAGAGAGAGAGAGAGAGAGAGAATTAGCTCTCTCTAAGCTATAGATTACCTCCCATTGGCCATTCGGGGTGTAGGGTATATCTCATGACACTCCAGTGCTCAATGGTTCCCCCATCTTGAGTTGAAATCCATATTTTTCTTACACTTACACTGGAGTAGACTCCGTTATCACATACATATCATAAATCACTACTACAATTACAGACAGCTCTTTATTTTCATATATACTTGTGTGTGGGGGTGGGGGAGAGAGAATTCCCACAGCGTACGCCCTGCGTGTCGTAGGAGGCGACTAAAAGGACAGTAATAGTTGGGTTGGCGACCCACTACCACTTATCTTTCCACTAGGGATGCTTATTCATGCCTCTAGCCTGGTAATAACCTCCGTAAGAGACCTTATATCTTTCGACGAAATTGTATGAATCGTATGGGTACGTGGAATGTTAGAGGAATAAATGGCGAGAAGGAAAGGAGAGAGTTAATGGATGTATTTAGCAAAGGTAAATTTGATTTGCTTGCTGTGACTGAAGCAAAGATGAAAGGAAGCGTTGAAGACGAGTGGTGTGGTGTAATTTGTGTGTGTGTGCTGGAGTGGAGAGGAATGAGAGGGGGACATAAAGTTTTGTGATTTTGATGAGTGACTTATGGCACAGATCTCTGGTGGATTTAGACGGTGTGAGTACTAGAATACTAATGGTTAAATTTAAGTTTGAGAAGTTTAAGGGATGTGTGGTTGTAACATATGGTCCATCCTAGGGTGATTTTGAGAAGAGTGTGACTTTCTGGGATAATCTGAATGAAGTTTCAAATTGATTGTGATGGATGACTTAAATTGTGATCAAAAAAGTGATAGTATAACATGCTTTTGAGGTTGTGGAAGAAAATAAGAAGGGTAGAAATTTGATTGATTTCTATAAGGAGAGTGGTATGTATATCAGTGTCGTACCTTGAAGATTATACTTGGGTAGGAAATTGTATATATATATATATATATATATATAAGGTTAGATACATATATAGTATATATACAGCAGTTATATAGCAGCATATATTGGGTTAGCTATTATTATATATATATATACATTATATATATAATATATATATATATATATAAATATGTCTATACATATAATATTATATTTATATATTATTATATATATATATATATATATATATATTATATATATATATATATATATATATATAATTATTTATATATATATATGAGTTATATATATATATATAAATATATATTATATTATTATATATATATATATATTATATATATATATATATATATATATATATATATATATATATATATATATATATATATATATATATATATATAGAGAGAGAGAGAGAGAGAGAGAGAGAGAGAGAGAGAGAGAGATTCAAAAATTCTTTCACATTTGCAAATTTATTCGTACGCTTTTCACGGGAAGTGAGCGAAAATTTTCGTACCCGTGAATTTTCGTATATTTTCGCTCGTAGAGCAAGGTATGCTGCCTGGCCTGGTTCAATATTATATTATGCGAAATATGAAGATCAATGTACGCCCATAGCTTCGAATTTTACTCTAAGAACAGAGTATGAAGGAAAATTTCCAAAAAGAATTTTTAATTATTATAATTGTTATTACTAAATAGTTGCTTTTCTTTAAATTTATCTTATAATAAATCAGCTTCTTTTTTTTTCACTTTCCTATAAAATTTTAATAATTTTTTTTAAAGTTAATCCTTTACCATATAATTTCTATTCTATTGAAAAGACTCAAAAATATTGGGTAGGAGCTACCTACCCTGCCTACCCTATGTATACGCCCCCTGATGTATATAAGTAATACAATTTTAGAGCACTAGTGTATTCATAAGTATACTATAGTTGGCAAAGGTAGAGATGTTATCGAAATGAAAAGCATGATTGATTTGTGTTGTTGAAGTGTGCGATGGATGTTTTTTCGCTTGATATATATCTAAGTGTGTTTTTAACCGGGTATGCCATGCGTTGCTGCTTTTCAATCTCCCCTCTTTCTCTTTGCTTACCTTCTTCTAGTTTTCTTTCAAATACCTGTATTTCTGCTACAGTTGTTCATAAAGCATCTTTTTTCTTCCCTGTTAGCGTGGTGGCAAAGTTCTCAGGTTTTGGTTTGGCTTTCATCTCATACTCTATTTTCTACTCCTTTAATAGCAGGATTCAATATTTGCCTCACGCTGCCCCTGATGTAATGGCCGATTTTTGACTCTACCAAACCAGGTTTTCTTTTCTAAAACGTCGTTTTTGCCCCTTTTTCTGTGTTCTTTTATAACACAATTGTCCCATACTTTGACACTTTCGGTTCAACTCCCAGAACCTTTCGAGCCATTAAACTTGAAATATGATTTGTCCATTAAATTGAGTCTTGAGCTGCAGTTGTTCATTCTCAAACCCATTCATTTTGATTTGTTTTGAAAATTGCGATAATCTTTTTTATTCTTGTCCGAAAAGATTCAAATTGTAAGTTTGCGTAGCAATAAAACTATTGAAATAAGAAAATATGGAGTGATTTTGGATTTGCCCTCTGAACAAATTTTCAAAAAATACTTTGAGTCTATATTTTTGAGCATACAAAAATTATCTATAGCATGTATCTTTGCCCGACTATTGAAGCCCTGAAAATTTTATGCTGATCGGGTGAGTAGGAAAATATAATCTTTTCACTCTCTTTCCAAAAATTCAAACGTTTGAAAAAGTGAAATATTGAGATTTTTTTTCCTACTTGTCCAATTAACATCAAATTTTCAGAGATTGCATAGTCAGACGAGATACATCTTTTTTATTTAGATAACTTTTTTGTAGACTCAAAAGAAAATTTTTTAAAAATTTCCAAATATGTTTTTTTTTAAATTTGTTCCAAGAACAAATCCAAAACTAATTCATATACAAAGAAATTATCTAAGTAAAAATTGTGCATCTTTCCCGACTACATAAGCCCTGAAAATTTCATCCACTTTGCCCGAACAGGAAAAAAAATTATAGCAATTTTTCATTTTAAAATCCAAAAAAAGTGAGTTTTGGAATTGGACAACGCTGAGCACAAAACTCAAAAAATCAAAAAAGTACTTTATGACTTTTGTAGGAAGTGGACCCATCTATACATATTTCAAGTTTGAAGTCATTTCGAAAAACATTCTGAGAATTGATTCGAAAAATGTGAAAAACATGGGTTTTGAAAAATTGAAAATTTTGAAAGAATGACTATAGACACAGAAAAACTCTAAAACGACTTTTAGAGGGCAAAAAAGCTACAGTTTGGTGTTTATAGGGTCAAAATCGGCTGAAAATTCCGAATTTTATGTCCATTTTTAGGGGGGGGGAAATTGGGCTTAGCGTGCACCGAATATTGGATTCTGTCCTTCATTCCTCTAACTCTATCCATTCATATGCCGATGACTCGACCAATTCTTTCCAATTCAGTTTCTACAGGTCTTGATAGAATTTCACACTGGGGTATTCTCAATCTTGCAAAATTCAACTCCTTAATTTAACGTCCCAACTTCTACAAATCTCCCTCTCTAAAACATCTTTTTACTTTCCTCTCTATTCCGATTCTGAGTGTTGAATCTGACCTATTGAATCTTTGGTTTATTGTAATATTATTAGATAATACATATGCACAGTACAGTGAAATAATTATATGGACGGGCAGCAGGATAGCTCAAAGGGCACCCTCTCACTGCTCTATCTATCCCTCAAGTAACTAAAAAATTATACCACAGATAATTAATACAATATGATAATACACTTTTTGGGTTTGGCTTTTATTCTCACCATTCACGCCTCTTTTCCTTGGTGCTAAAATTTAGTTAATTACAGTATATATGTTGTACAGCAAGATTGATTCTACAAAGTTCCAAATTAACATTATAAGCTATTGGCCAAGCGCAATATATATATATATATATATATATATATATATATATATATATATGAGTATAGAAACTGTATATATATATATATATATATATATATATATATATATATATATATATATATATATATATATATATATAAGCAGTTAGCAGTATATATATATATATATATATATATATATATATATATATATATATATATATAAATAAATATATATATATAAGGTTATTATTAAAATTCATATTTATAAATAAATACATATATATATATATATATTATATATATATATATATATATATATATATATATATATATATATATATATATATATATATATATATATATATATACATATATATACAAAGATTCCAACGTTTTTCCTGGGGGATCTTGGCAAATGTTAATTTATTATTATATATATATATATATATATATATATATATATATATATATATATATATATATATATATATATATATATATATATATATATATTTATATATATATATATATAAATATATATATATATAAAATTATAACTTTAGTGAACTGTAACAAAAGTCGACAAAACTATTACAGATTGTCCATTACTTATAAAACAAAATCGAGTTTTCGTTTTTTTTTTTCGCCCTCTCGTCAATTATTTCATTTACGTTCACTTAAATTTCTCTGTGAATCGATAGCAGTGCAAGATCATTCAGCCTGGTTTGTGATGTTGTATTCCTCAAGTAAGTTTTAATTCTTCTTAGGGTGGAAAAGGTTCTCTCGGGTGTTGCAGTTGATATAGGTATAGTTGCGAGGATTTGCAGCAACTTGAATATGTTGGGGAACATGACCTTATTGCAGGTAGTTAGAGCATCCATTGCAGTCCTATATGGCAGATTTTTGGTATTTTGGCATTTTCTATATAATTTGAACTCTGCTATTACATCCGAAGGAGGTTGGTCAAGGTCTGTAGCATACGTTTCTAGAAGAGCTCTCAAATCCCTTTCTTCCTCACTGGACATTGGAAGGGAAATTGATGATGGAAATAGTACTTGAAAACCTTTAAATATATCAGGGTTTCGTAAGAATCTATGTTCCAATTCAGATATAAAATCAATGAACGGAATATAAATAGTGACACGATAGTAATCTTCAGGCTTAAGAATGAATGGATTTGAACGATATTTTTGCTTGCTTGTTATTCTTGGAATATTCATAGCAACTCCAAGTTTTTCGCATAGAGTGTTAGCCTCCTGAAAGATCTTGCGAAAGTGATTGTTAGCATCATTGCGCAGATCTTGTAGTTCTCTCTGTGTAGCAGTAGCCATATTTAAAAAGATTTAAGATCGGTTTACTAAGGGGGAGTCCAACTCCGAACACTTCACTAAAGACAAGTAAGGAAAGCAAAAACTGTGGATTTAATATAGCACTTTTTAGAAGTGCTGCATCTCGAGAAGCATCTGTGCCTTCCAGTTTTCAATTACATCTAAAGAGTCTAATGTTAGGCATTAAAAGTTCAAAGAAATCATCACAGAATGGTATCTTTCAATCTCAGCGTGTGGCACAGTGTCTTTCAAAGTTTTAACTTTCGTAAATTCTGAATGTTCGATTTCTTTACGCAGAATGTCTTTTCTTTTTGAACTAAAAAAATCATGTGCTTTTTGCAATGACTCCAATGCAATATCGAATTCCTACGACTTCACAAGGAGCGGCTCACCGAGTGTAAACTGCGCGGATGAATCCTAGAAACATGTGCTTGTACTTCCGTTGAAGGCACCCCGACATCGCTGCAGCTCCATCATATCCTTAACTCGAAGATACGCTATATCAATGCCAAACAATCCAAAACTTTTTAAAATTAGATCAGCTAGTCCTGTTCCTGTTAAATCACATGTAGGAACAAAATTTAGAAAATCACAGAGTTTTAGGGTCTCAGTAGTAACATATCTAGCACAAATGGAAACTTGCTCAACGCCGGAGATATCCGAAGTTTCATCTACGAGAGCTGCCAAACATTTAGCCTTGTTAACAATGTCAACAACTGTCCTCAACAAAATAGCATTGCAGGCTTCTATTATGGAATTTTGAAATTGTGGACTAAGATATTTATAACACTCTTCCTCTAAAGAAGTCTGCAGGCTGACATCACCTTATGCTCTGTACCGTAGTATTGCCCCCAAAGTTTTCTTCATTATTATTGGTTCTTCTGACATAGATATTTTATCAGAATCTCTGATGTCCATGAAGATAACTTCTTGCTGACCACATAGTAACACTGTTTCAATTATTGAAACAAGTGTCGCTTTCTGTTTTTCAATACTTGTTGCTGTCTTTCCTTAATTATTCTTAATTAACCGTTCAAGTCTTTCCCATGCTTGCTCAAACCTCAGCATCAGCAACACAATCTATGTTGATTTTAAATTTCAATTATTGAAACAAGTCGTTTTCTGTTTTTCAATACTTGTAGCTACCTTTCCTTAATAATTCTTTTTTGAATTGACAGTTCAGGCCTTTCCCACGCTTGCTCAAAACTCTCAGCATCAACAACACAATCCATGTGGTATTTTAACGAAGCATGGTGCGTAAATTTTTCAATTGCTTTTTTTCCAATTGAAGAAACCTTTCGCACGTGTTCTGTACCAGGAGAGGTAAAATCTTCAGTTGGTTTCCATAAGCTGTCTAAAATTTCCCGTATTTCGCCAGAAGTTCTTTGTCGTTCTGGTTTATGTACAAGCTTATATCATTAGGTCTGGATTCATTCTCCACAGATGTGGAAGCTTCGGGTACTAAAATATGAAAAAGTTCTATAGCTTTATAAGAAGCACTAGAAATTTCCTCAGCCCCCGTTTTCTGCCTTGTTATTAAAAATTTTGAAATGGAAAGCTGCTGTTTAACCCTTTTTTCAGCCATTTCTAAGTACCGATTCTTGACTATATTAATAACTATTAACACGGAACACCATAGAAAAATGAATATTCGCAGATAATGATTAATAATAATATAAATTTTCAAGACTATGAAAAGCAACAACTAAATGAATGATATTGCCCTTTCAAAAATTAGGGTTTCAAGTCTGAAAATCATGAAGCGTGGGCTTAAAGCCTATTTACCTTTCTTACCAAAGTTTTATTTTATCAAGCAAACACAATTACACACATACAAACC
>JABUQX010136421.1:12500-27500 GCA_015478945.1 Trachelipus rathkii | reverse complement strand
AATTCAGTAATTGATTGTCATTGTACTCAGTTATGATTATGCATTAAAAAATAATATAGAAAATGATATATGTGAACAAAATATTCATTATAAAATGATTCGCGACTCCTATACTTCGAAAACTTTAAATATAAAACCGGTAGCTTTAATTCTCTAGAACAGGGTTGGGGATTTTTTTTTGATTTTTTTTTTAGATTTGTTTGATTCTAATTTTTTTTTTATACAAATTGCTTTTAGTTTATTATTTTTTATAAATTAGTAAATAATCCTAGTTATTACCTAATTAATAAGTTAGTTTAGTAACTATAATTATTATTTAGTTTAATTAAGTTATTTATATATATACTCTATAATATCTGAGTATTTAACTATTTATTTCTTATTAAAAATAAACTTGAAACTGGCCGAATAATTTTTATTATATAATGAAAATATACTTATCATTAATTAGGTGCTAGCTATTATTAATTATTAATTTATAAAAAAAAATTTGCCTAAAAAATAAAAAAAAATAAAATAAAAAAGTCATAGATTTTTTTATAAACAAAAATTACGTAAAAAATCAGTTCATTTAAAATCATTTAATTAAATTTTGTCACCCTGCCTAAATCTAGACTTGGGGATAAAAAAATTTGTACCAGGGTACATTGTTATTATTATTTATTGAAATTTTAATATCAGTTCTATTTAAGTGAGATTTGCAAGTCTTTTCCAATTTCCTAAAGGTATCAACCGCTAAAGATTGATTTTTAAGGACTATTCTGAGTAGAAAAGAACTGCTTTGAACCTTTAATCTAATATTTCGCCTGGCCACTTCAGGCATTATCAGAGACGAGTTCTAGACTAATTTAACAAGTGATGAAACAAAATAAATGTTATTTAAATTTAAAAATTTAAATGTGAAGTAATAAATAAGAGTTAGTGTTAACGTTAAATCTAATTACTTAAGGATTTAGATTTAACATTAGTTATAAACTTTAATTTGTTACTTCACATTATATTTTTAAATTTCCGGATTTACTTATAAGCAAAAAAATGCTATAGCTTAGGGCCTGAGATCAGAGAATCCCAAAATTTAGATTTACGAAACAATAAAATAAAAGAAGTTCAATTATTTCAAATTAAGTATAATAAGAAGCATACCCGCAATTTACTATATATATATATATACTATTAACTATATATATATATATATATATATAATATATATATACTATATATATATACTTATATATATACACTATCATATATATATATATCTATATAATATTATATATTATAACTATATATATATATATATATATGCAATTGTAGAATTTAGAAACCACACTAAAAATTTACTCTCAGTTCTTATCGCCATACTTCCCACTGTTTTGCCGCGATCTTAGATTTTTTTTTCTGATTATCTTATCCCAAAGCAGCCAAACGTACCAATGATGCTATCTCTTTTTTCTTCATAAATGAATTAATTTCAATTATTATTTTCTCTTTTTTACTTTATAAGTATGTTTGTCTCTGAACTTCAACAAATCATATTTCATTGTGTGAGCGTAGTCAGGGCCGGATTATTTATTTATTTGAAATATGGCAGCTACATTCTTATCGTACTTACCGTCTTGCTGAAAAAGTGCAGATCACAAACGATTCGTTTTTCACAGTTACATGATTAAAATCTGATCGATAGGTGATTCTTGCATTAACCGTTTTTTCTTTAATGTTTTTAGTGTTAATACTGGTTACCCTTTCTTTCCCTCATAAATTTTAATATATTTTTTAACAGATTTTTAAAGCATTTTTCGAACTTTTAGGTGATACTAACAAGGGTAAAGAATTAGTTACATATTTTAAATATCCTTTAAGCAGGAGCTACTTGTCAAATGCTGCAAAAAGATTTTCCCTTTTTAACAAAAATTAGATGCTACAGAAGAAGAGATTCGAGAGTTACATACATTAAATCCAAGACATACTGAAGATGTGGACATGAACTTTGCTGGAGAACTCAAGCACTTTCAAAAATATATTAAACATTGTCAAAACCATAAACATGATAATCTGACACATCAGGATCTGTACGACATAATATTTAATGATCATGTACAATCAGCGTTCCGTAATGCACCCTATATTCTGAGAATGTTCCTTTATATGATACAAATTGCCATGGAGAAATATCCTTTTCTCAAAATGACGAGGATAAAAAAATGAATTTAGAATTACAATGTCTCAAACTAAATTATGTACCTGGCCTCATGTGCATAGAAGTGACAATGCTACGCAGTTTATCATTTTGATGACACCATCGGTGATTTTGCTTGTCAATAGGCAAGAAACAAAAATAATATTAATTAGAGTCATGTTTGCGAATTCTTGTAAGGTCAAACTCTCCCCTATATATATATATTAATATATTATATATATATATATATATATATATTATATATATATATATATATTATATATACTTATATATATATATACATATATATATATCAATATTTATATACTATATATATATATATCAGACTGGGCGTTGCGCCACCAAGTTGCGCCTATGCGCCTATAGCGCACTATCAATTCGTAGGCGCAAGGCAGCCAACAATTTTTTAAAAAGGCGGACTAAGCCAAGGCGCACAGCCAATTCTCTGGCGCTTATAGCCGCGCCTATGAACAGGAACAAAAGCATTTTTACCAGTCATGTTAGAACTTAGAAGCCTGGCAAACTTGTATCATTCTAAAACCAGTGAAACATATATATATTATATATATATATATATTATATATATATTATATATATATATATATAATATATATATATATATAATATATAATAGATATATATATATAAACTTGGTTCAGTAGATTCTTAACTACAAATTAATGGCATACTTATGGCTCTGAGATTTTCAACTTCTGACACGCCGAGCTGAAACCTCCTGGGGAAAACATGGATCACAAGGACATTGGAGGTTGCAAAAGGACGTGCTAGATATTCAGGTTTACCGGTGTTTGATACATAAATTAATCAGTGTTTAACTTCATTATAAAAGGATGCTTTTATTATCTCACTAAAGTTTACTTTGCAAATAAATTTAGCGAAACATCCACCAGCCGGCGAAAAGTCGTAGGCGCAAAGGCGCATAGGCGCTAAGCGCATTGATGTGACCAAAAATATAGGCGCATAGGCGCTAAGCGCACTAGGTCCGGCGGCATATTCGCATAGGCGCAGCGCACATTCAAAAAAATTATAGGCGCGCCAGCTCTGATATATATATAATATATATATAAATATATAATATATATATATATATATATATATATATATATATATTATATATATATATATATATATATAATATTATATATATCATATATATATAAAGGGGGGCCCATTACCTTCAATAGCTTTGGGCCCCCTCAAACCTAAATCCGGCACTGTTTTCTACTCTAGAATATTATTATTATTATTATTACTATTATTATTATTATTATTATTAATATTATTATTATTAATAATATAATTAATAATAATAATATAATATAATAATATTAATAATTATTACATTGATTAATACATTATAAATTAATATATTTTTAATATTATTATTAATATTATTATTAATATTATTAATTATTATTATTAATATTATTATTATTATATTATATTAAAAAAATTAACTTTAAAGTAGAAACTACTACAAAACAAAATATTAACTTAAACTGTTTAAGCAAAAATTTTAAAACAAGATTCCTTAATTTTCTTACTTAAAAATGAATTTATTTGAATATTGAAATATTGTGGCGTAGGAAAATAAATTGCTCTCCATGTTGTGGAGTTAAGCGTGATCTCATATCCTTATACACGCTTCTGAAAAAAAAAAAAAAAAAAAAAAAAAAAAAAAAAAAAAAAAAAAAAAAAAAAAAAAAAGATTTTTTAAACAAAAAGACCCGTGAATTTTGTTTATATATTCTTTATTTTACTTAATAAATTTATTGATCCTCTTATCCAAATTTTGCTTCATTAGAACTGAGAGCCTCACAGTATGGATATACAAGATGCCAGATACTCTAGAAGACTCATTGTTATCAGACAGTTTAAGTGAATATGTAAGGTGTAGCGGAAGTTGAAAAGTTCCGGAACCAAAAATTCTGGGTTCCGGTACATCCCTATTTAAATATATATATTATTTATATAATATTATAATATATAGTATATACTATATATATATATATATATTATAATATATAAATATATATATTATATATATATATATATATATATAATATATAACTATATATATATATATATATATCAGTGGCGTACCTTGAAGAATATACTTGGCGTAGATGATATATATATATATATTATATATATATATATATATATATATATATATATATATATATATATATATATATATATATCATTAATACTAATATTTTTTCCAGAGTCGAAATTTCCAAACTCTTCGTACTTTTTCGCCTTAACGAAAAGTTTCGTTCCCGTGGATTCTCGTATTTTTCATTCGTAACACGCAAGGTAATAACTCGTCTGGCCTCGCCGTTCTAATTATCTTATATGAAAATCTCTGTTACGCCGATAGCGTAAAATTTTATTCTCTTAAGACAGCAGTAGAAGGCAAAATTTCCAATATGAATTTAGTTATTAATTGCTTTTGCTATCTAGTTGTTTCTTTTAAAACTTATTTTATAGATCGTTTCTTTTTTTCACTTTCAAATAAACTCGACTAATATTAGATAACTGTATATGTCTTAACTAAAATCAAGTTTTATCCATTTATAATATTATATATATCAAACAGACTCCATAAAATATATTGTTAGCCCAAAAAAGCAATGAGTTAAAGGAGCTACCTAAACCCTTAATGTAATAAAACGCCCCTTGACGTAATTATAGTATAATATATAAATTTATATATTATCCTTATATATATCATACTTACTATATAGTATATTATATATAATACTATATATATATATATACATACATATATATAATATATATATATATTATATTAATATATATAATTAAAACTTGCTCAAGCCCCTCCATGCCAAGTTCTCTACACGGCCGCCCACACTACTAATAAATATTATATTATATATATATATATATAATATATATATATATATATATATATATATACTATAATATATATAATATATATATATATAATATATATATTATATTATATATATTATATATATATATATTTCTTCTTCATTTTCCTTTTTCTTCCCAAAGACTGGAGTAAGGTGCTACTGACAAGCATCGAAAAAAGAAAAGCAGTAGAAGAATATGACAAAAAGTCGAAAAGAAAAGCCCAGCCTTAATTCCCCCCCCCCCCTCTGTTACTATTAATAGTAAGAACTCGGCGCAATCAGAAAATCCACCCCTAGAGCTTCATGCGGACTGCGACGGGATCCTCACTTATGGTAAATCTTCAAGCTGTAGGGTTTCATCCCCTGGCCCAGTGGGCCACAACATACCCCCTATACAACAAAACACCTCCGCCATCTCTACCTATCATGCACTTTTCTTCTCGCCTCTGGCCAACTCTCACATTCCTCTCCTGCAAACATTCCTTTTCTGACTTCAATCCACTTTTTCTTCAGTCTCCCACCGGTCGGTTCCCAACACACACTCACCGACTATACATCCGCTTAAACCAACCAACTATCATTCATATTTCCACATGACCAAACCATTCTCAAACATACTTTCATTTATTTTTGTTTATCACACCTTTCTTCACACCACCCAAATACTCTTCAATACGTTCATTCCTCATTTTATTCAAATTCTCTTCACAAAGTGGCACGCCCCTAAGATTGTCCATCTGACAGATTTGAACTTTAGATCTATTACTTCTTATTCCAGACACCAGTCTCACTACTATACAATAACACCTGGCTAACAACATACCTTCATGCAAGACCCTAGCGCCACTCAAGACTTAGTCCTGTACATCCACCAACATTAATTGCACCAGCCCCCTTCCTCCATTCACAACTTCCTACTACACTCTGCATCATCCGTTCCCTCTCATCCAACACATACGTTAAATATTTAAACTCAAATACTTGTTCCAGCTGCTCACCATCTAACATAACTTCACACTGAGGACTGTCCTCACTCACAACCCATAACCTTTATCTAATCTACGTTTACTTTCAAGCACCTCCTTTTACACACTTTGCCAAATCCCTCTACCCAATTCCTCTCCAAACTCTCTTTAGATTCACCACCACACAACCAAATCATTCGCATATTAATAGGTACGGCACACTCCACTCATCTCCATTCTTTATCATTCTAACACCATCCTGCCACCCCCACCTCTATTCTTTCATAACCCCATCCATACACAATGAATAACAAGGAGACATAACACAACCCCTGTCTCACTCCGTTATTAATACTAAACCAATCACCTCTGACACCATTTATTCTTCCACACGCCTCACTATCCTCATACATACTTTTGATTCCATTCAGAAGCCTACCACCAACACCATATATCCCCACACATCACCCTCCCAGAATTCCAACATGGATTTAAAGGCAATCATTCAACAACAACAGCCCTCACCTGCCTCACACAACACATAATTAATGGCTTCAAACCAATCCCCATCACCACAGATCCCATACTTACAGCCATCGACAATAACAAAGCCTTTGACACTGGCTCCCCACATACATCCTTACACAAAAAATCTTTAATCCCCCCTAGAAAACAATGATAAAAAGTGGCTTTCAAATTTCCTTACCAATAGATATGCCAAAGTCCTCCATAAAAACACCCTCTCACACTCCATTCCTCTTCAATCTCTTTACAGCAGATCTGCCAACCCCTACCAACCAATCCACCAAACTAATTACTTACGCAGACGACATCAGTCTCATTTCTAAACATCCACTTGTAAACACAGCCACCCAACACACCCAAGAATACTTACAATATTAGAAATTTGGCTACTCACTAATAGATGACAGCTTCCCCCCTTAAATCCTCCATTACCCTCCTACCACAGACCGCCACCAATCCTCATTCCACCCAATAGTCTACTTAACAACAACCCCCTTCCCCTAAACAAAACCCCAAAAATATTAGGACTCACTTACGACACACACATGACTTTCTCCCCCCACATCGACCAAATTACTTCCTCAACCCAACGGAAATTAAACACCCTCCGAACTCTCTCCCAACACAACTTCAGCGACAGAAAACACACCCTTACCACAATCCTACAAACAACTCCTCAGAACAAAATATAAACTATGCCTCCCCCGCATGGTTCTCAGCACTATCACAATCCAACTTAAATAAATTGCAAGTCACACAAAACACTGCCCTTAGAATAATCACTGGATGTACTAAAACTACCCCCATCCAGCATTTACATGACGAGACAGACATCCTTCCCACTTGAACATGGTAGGGACACAATTTTTCCAGAAAACACTCAATCCAACCCATCCATGCCACCAAATACTCTCTCAAACCCCCCCCCCCTCCTCCCCACCAAACTTTATAATGACATCTAAAACAACATCCTCCCCCCACCCCAAATAGGTTTTTGGCTCTCTCACATCCATACACAATTAACTAACACATATCTACAAAATCGCCCCAATAACAATCTACTAAACACCCCATCCCCAAACATCTCACCTACGGAGAATCACTGTCCAGAAGAAACCAAATTAACCTCGCCCTGAACAGTAATCAGGGCCACACCCAGGTGGCACTTCCTCTGGAGTCCCGCCCTCACGCTACCCGTCCCACCTTCGCTGTAACTTCTATTTTTCTTGACCTGTCGGAACCCCCAAGAGCAGTGGCCCGGCTATTCTTGGCCCCTCCAATAAGCGTGGGCCAGGGCATATATATATATTATATATATATATATATATATATATATATATATATATATATATATATATAAAAAATTTTTTTTTCAGCAGAATTAATATATGAAGTTTATGAACTAGAAGAATCTTCCTGATTTCACATATACCAAATTCTATTAAAACTTTATTAAAAAATTTACTTTTAAATCCTTTTAAAATGGTATTAATAAAAAACTTATTTTATAAATTATTTAATATTTACATAAAGGAAATTTATCAGTTTTAAAATAATAGTACACCAGAGGAATATATATTTATATATATATTTTTTTTCACTAAATTTCGTTAATACCTTTTAAATTATTTTATCATTTTTTATATAAATTATATTCTTCCTGCGAATTTTCCTTCCTCCAACTGACCGTCCCACTTTTCAATCCACTCATTTGGGCATATGGAGTTAAAAACTTTCTTAAAATACTGACATGGTTCATAGCCTTCACCCTTGATTTTTTGACATCTATGAAATTCGAGATAACTTTGGTAGCAGTACCTGAAAGTAATAATAATTATCTCATGTTAATAAACTGGGTTGTGAAAAATTTTACATTTTTAACAATGTATACTTTGATGTGAAACAAAGTTTAATCTTGCCCTGAACAAACTCTTATTAAATCACGTGGATAATTTTATTTTACTCTGCCAGATTGATATAAAACCTTTAAAGTATTCTCATCTTGAATTTGGGAAAAAAAAATTCAAAAGAAAAAACTACTTAGAATTTGCTAGTTTCTCAAGTTCTTATTTCATTATAACCCGTTAATCAACGCCCTGTTCATGGTAGGATTTCTGACGATGAGTGTAGAATCAGAGCCTTTAGATTTGGATATAAAAATTTGATTTTGGTTATTACAATCATTAAGAAAAAGTGTAATTCAAAGTGTCAGAACAATGTTCAAGAGGCTAGAAACATATCTAACAAAATGATAGGTATTATAAAAAGTAATGTTTGTAAGGGGGGGGGAGGAAGAGGTAATGAGAATACTCTTTTAACTTGTTACACCGTTATTTGAATTGTGCACAAATTTCGTGATTTTAATAAGCTTGAAACAGTACGACGTGCAGCTACGTGGATGGTCAATGTTTTGAAAAGAAGTTATGGGATAAGACTAAAAGAACTGGGCACGTTCTCTATAGAAAGGAGATTCAGACTTAAAATGTTTTAATCTCTCGGCTCTGTTGAGAGTCAGTTTTTTAAACTAGACCATGGTGGAAGAACTAAGTATGATAAAAAAAAAAATAAAAAAAAAAAATAAACTTGATTGACAAAATACTTTCGTAAAAGTTTTAATTTGGAATAGTTTACCTCGGATGTGGATAGCTAGTACTTTACTCGCAGCAAGTTGAGCAGGTACATGGATGATTTTGATATTTTATATGTATACATTGCTCTTAAATATACATGTTCCTTTTTTTTATCCTGCTTTTGCCATCGTTTTGTTTTTAGAACATTAGAAATAAAAAAACAGCAAGAAGCCACATGGGCCTATCGAGACTGCTCCAGTCAAGCTAATAGAACCAATCACCAAACATGCTCATGCAAATCACCCTAGAGCTTGTCAGTAACTTACACAGTATGCACAAAGTCTACAATCTAAAATAAAAAACTGTGGCTAGAGTACATGCACACTGCCTTTAACAACTTTGTCACAGTCACATCATTCAGTTTAACCTTAATAACTGCTGTAAAAACCTGCCAATTTGGCTTAGTCAAAATATAATATATGATACCCAAACCATCACATAAACTATGCATCCACCTCCTATCTTCAAATGTATGCATCGTAGTCGCATCACAACAATCTCCCTGTGCCAAACCCCAATTCCCAAAAAAAATTAACAACCATGATCTATTGAGTTTGCAATGAGACCACCAAACAAAACAACCCAACTAAAAAACCATCAAAAACCATCCACGAAAAACAAGCCCAACAGAGAAACAAAAACCAACCCAAATCCACACCAAAAAACCAACGAACACACAAAAACAAACCACACCAAACCCATTACATTAATTTATCGTAACCTCGTGATCCCCCTCAGTCTTCGTCTGTAGGTCATATAAAAATTTTGGCTCTCTGCTATTATCTTTCTTCTTCTATCTATTAATCTTACCTTCTGCCCCAAATACCTCGGGACGCAACACCACACCCAACAGAAGGTGCAGCGTGTATGCAAATCGGAAAAGCCCCACAAAGTTAGAGAATATAAGACAAAACGTACAAACAAGGTAATCAATAACCGCGCATAAACTATGAATAGAAGAACTATGACTACTCTCCTCCCTACTCTGAGAATCAAGAGCCCTTATCTCCGGAAATCCATGACATCTATTCAAGCCTACTGTCACCTCATAGCATAACTTACACCTCTACAAAAATCCCAGAAAATCCATTACTTGCAATGATAACTCAACTACGTAGCACCTCTCTAACGCACTATCTTATCGATATTCTACTCATAAGGGGTTATACTACACTCTTGTGACAATCAATACCTCATAATAAATACTAACCTAACAAATAAGCATATAAGCCTACTACGCAGTTTACTTCTAATCGTACAATGACACGATTTATCAAAAAAAATATACAAATTAGCATCTACTAGCTATTCCTCTGTTACTAAAACACTAGAAATGACACTTTCAAATTATCATGCATAACCATAATAATCCACACACAAATACATTTTCTGGTACCACAATCACATCGAACAACAATTCCCCATTTAATATTATCGTATAAAAATTATTTATTATTGAGAGAGTAACCACTAGAGATGAAACAAACCATTACCACATCCATATACTTTTAAAATTCTTCTTGCCAAACAATATACGACACACGCGCAGATTACATCCAATCCTCATAATTAGAATCCTTAATACTCCCACCTATTAATTACCCTAGACGAAAGGTAGAACATTACATTTCCAAGGTTATCAATTTGGCAAAAACATTAGAAAAAACCTATACATTTTAAGTTAAATAACTCCCTCACGCTGACCAACTCTGAAACCCAACCCTACTACTAATAATACTATATTAATACTTTTTGTGAATTGTTGACTAACAATGGTTGTGTCCATAAAAAAAATATATAATAACACATACCTATAAGTAATAATAATAAGTATAATAAGTATAATATAACTACACCTACAATGATAATATAATAACATCAATCAAGTAAAAACCACAATGCACCAAAAAATAAAAAAGTTGCTGCTACCATAATATAATATATATAAAAATATAAAATTACAATATAAAATACAAAAGATATATATCAATATAAATATATTATAAATAAATATTTATATATATATTATTATATAATATAAATAATTATATACTTCCTCATATTTTTTTTTTAGAAAATCATTTCTTTTGGCTATTTTGGATAATTAAATAACAAATATAAAATATTATAAAGCAAGAAATTTAAAACTAAATTGCCAGAACGTGGATGAACTGGCGGTTCCCAAGTCTATCGCTCCGAGCAGTCATATGAATTAAACTTTTTCCTCCAAATTCTCTTCCACTGGTAGCAAGGAGCTGGAAACCCCTTCTATCACATTAATCTTTCCGCGAATGTTGGGTGATATATCGTTTAACAGTACCCTAATAACAGTAATAAACAGTTGTATCTCTGGCACATGAATAATTGATAAGTAAAATAATAATGTAATGATAAAATTTTTAATATGGTGAATAATTAATCTTGGTAAAAATAATATTAAAATATATGGTAAATGGATACTATAACAAAACATTAATAATTAGTGCATGATCATCTACAGTTGTATAAGGTGAATAAATGATAATCAAATATACAAGTGTTAAAATAATTAGTTTAATGAAAATTCTTTAACATCAGCTCGCACTATGCCGCAAAGTGATAAATTTAAGTCGTGATAATGAATAGTACATTCGAATGTAGTATTAACAATAGGTAGTAGATATTTATATATTGAATCTATAATATAGTATATGTTGGTATGTGATATATGTATTAGACGCTAATATGTATATGTTATTAATAATACTATCCCTAATTATATATATCATCATACTATATAATATATATATATATATATACTATAATAATATATATATATAGTAATATACTAATAAATAAAACCCTCACATTAGATATATTATATATGGTTTTTTTTTAAATATATTAATTACCTTATTACCTTAATAATTAGCCGGGGGTAGCCTCAGTGTTAGAGAACACTCGCCCAACATAAGCGAGGGGTCCCAGGTTCGCAACCCTCGATACGCGTGTGGAGATGTGAAAGCCTATTCTACTCCTGAGGCTTGGCTCCGTCCTGCTCGGACCTTAAATGAGTACACCCCTCCCTCATTACTGATTTAGGGCCTCCTGCCCGTGAATGATGGCATCGTATATATCATGTCTTACCAAAAAAACAACAAAAAAAAAAAAAAAAAAAAAAAAAAATATATACCTAACCAACAAACTCTCATATAATACCCTACTATATAATACAATACTACCTATACTATAATAATAGAAAGAATAATATCATAATATATATACTATAAATAACATATAACAAAATAATATTACTATATAAATACATAACTATATATATATATATATTATATATATTATATATATATATATCATAATAAATACACTATATATATATATTATATATATATATATATATATTATATATATACTATATTATATATATATATATATATATAGCGTAATAATATATATATAATATATATACCTATATAACTACTATATAATAAATACTATATATTATATATATAATATGGATCAATAGTGGCCCAGCACTGAACCCTGTAGGACCCCTCTCTTCACTATTTTCCATGATGGCTTATTGCAATTTAGTTGTACACACTGTTTTCTATTCCACAACCACTCTTTAGTCCAACCATGTACCACATTGCAATAACTTCTTCATCAGCCTTATGTGGGGAACCTTATCAAAAACTTTGCTGAAGTCTAAATATATAATATCAACTGGATCTCCTCGGTCAATGAGGTCAGTAATGTATTCCATAAATTCTAAAAAGTTTGTCTGAAATGACCTACCCTTTCTAAAACCATGCTGGGAGTTGTACAATAGCTTATCTTCCAAATATTTCTCTATATGACCTTTCAGTAACTTTCCCAAAACTTTTACAACCAGAGATGTTAAGCTAACTGGCCTATAATTTCCCAAATCTTCCTTACTACCTTTCTTAGAAAATTGGCACAACATATGCCATTTTCCGGTCGTCTGGTACCTCACTAAATGTTATAGATTGCTTAAAAATCAAATACAGTGCCTTTATAATGCTGGTACAACCTTCCTTCAGAATTTTACTACATATACCATAGATAGAAAAGTTTGTAACAGTGGTAGTACCAAAAGCACTTTTGATATTGATATAGCTCCAGCACATTGGGATTGTGATAGATTGAACATGGCATATGATACAGTAGGCACAGCGAATGCCAAGGTAAAGAGCAGTGATGAAATATGCATTTCTAATGGTACAAATAGGCAAAGTACTGATGATGAAAACGCGCAAAACTATTTTAAATAGAAATCAATATGGAAATCGCACTTTCAATAGATATAGGAGAAACAATGTTAAGTAGAACAAAAGAAGCAAGTAAAATAACAGCATTTGCATACACCACAAACAATGTAGATAATAATTTTTTAAATAATAATAGTTTAATAGGGCATACTTTTTCAAACTCTCAACAGGATTTTCAAGTATATTCCTCTTGTTTTAGCGAGATTAAACCTTTTGAATTCCATGATGGTACAAATTCCTTTCCATCTTTAATAAATAATTTTGATCTCTCTCCCCCATTATCGATAAACACTGATTCCTTTTTTCCCTCTACGCATGCTCCACCTCTTATGAATAAAATTTTTTCTCAGGGCACTCCCCCTTCCTCTCAAAAAGATTTCTCAGACACTATATTATCTTTTAATGAAGCAACGTTACCAAATTCTTTATTAGCTTCTCACACTCTTGCTTCTGAGCAGTATGCATTGGTCCTCAGATCTTCACATGATGATTATTTGGTATTGCAACCTTCATTTAACTTCTCTCATGCTGAAAATCACACTCCTATAGATACTCAAAGTACACACACACACAATATCACGCTCCTCTCTCCCCCAATGACCCAAATAACTTCTCTATTTTCATTTCTGAACATAATATCAGTTCTAACTCTCTTCCACAATTAGAAACGTTTCCTTCCTCTTTCACAAACGACACAGTTCAAATCTTATATTCACAACCACCTCTTATTAATTCAAATTCAGTGCCTAAAGAATCAACCTACAGACCCCCACAGATCAAAAATTTTAAATCTCAACGTCAAACAGCATTCCCAGCTCCTGGATTTTTCAAACCTTTCTACTCAAAACCCTCCTCCTCAAGCCGTTTTCGTTTTTGCATTGGTGCTTACAAAACGTAATATGCCTAAAACTGCTTTCGTTTTTGTCAAACAGCGCAAAATCGTAAAAAAAACGCTCACCAAACGTAAAGAATTTCCTTAATTCTGTGTAATATAAAATAAAAAAGAATTGCAACCTTACAGAATTAATTACATTACAGTTCGTTTTTGTCAAATAGCGCTCACCAAACGTAAAGAATTTCCTTAATTCTGTGTAATATAGAATACAAAAAAGAATTAAGGAAATTCCTACGTTTGGTGAGCATTTTTGCTTTAAGTTTGACAAAAACGAACTTAAACTCGAATGATTTTAATAATTTCTTAAAATATTGTAATACCATTAAGTTTAAAAATAGACCTAAAACGCTTGAGTTCATTTTTGTCAAACAGCGTTTGCGTTCGTTTCTGTCAAACATCGCAAAATCGTAAAAAAACGCTCATCAAACGTAAAGAATTTCCTTAATTATGTATAATATAGAATAAAAATAATAATAGCAACTTACAGAATTAAGGAAATTCCTTACGTTCGGCGAGCATTTTTTTACGATTTTGCAGTTTGACAAAAACGAACGCAAACTCGAACATTTTATTAC
>JABUQX010136421.1:2500-10000 GCA_015478945.1 Trachelipus rathkii | reverse complement strand
AGCAAAATAAACAGAAAGAGTTTTTGGGTTCTTCCTTGAATAATAATAATAATAATTTTAAAATAAAATTCACAATAATAAGTGCGATAGGGAAAATTTGTAATACTATACACGCTTGATACTAGACCTGGTTATATAATGTGTAAAATGGAACACTAAGTTTTTTTGGTAAAATAAGTTTGCCACAGTTTAAATTTAGATTTATATTTTTGATTTGAAAAACAAAATTGGGAATTATTGTAAATTTAAAGATAAACTCCCTTTGCCCTTATGTTCATCAGTAAATGTTTTTTTGATAGTTTTAGTTTTCACTTTTTTTAAATATGCTTTTCATTTTAAGCATATTTAGAAATGCTTTGTGTGATGTCGCCCCCATCTAGTCGAAAAAAAATTTTTTTCCCTTTTTTTAGACTGATTTAATTTTTAATTAAAATTTATTACTTAGTTTAATCGTAAAGTTAGTACTATAAATCATTTAAAATTTTTGACTTTTTTGTCTATTTTTTTATCCATTTACTATTTATGCACGCCATTCTAAATACACTTTTCACCAAAAAGTATATTTGGACGTGGCCAACTTCTGGGCGCCAACCCTACAAGCTGAAATCTTTTAAAATTTATTTAGCCTCGGCTGAAAATTTTGAGTAATTATGGTACTAGCGATTTGCAGTTTATAATGTCCCCATATTAAGTCTTCATATAAAATTAGAATCATATATTTTTTTTTATAAATTTTTGTAATTTTAATTTTGGTTACAAGCTGAAATCTTTTAAAATTTGTTTAGCCTCGGCTGAAAATTGTGAGTAATTATGGTACTAGCGATTTGCAGTTTATAATGCCCCCATATTAAGTTTTCATATAAAATTAGAATCATATGTATATTTCGCCCCATGATACAAATTTTCTTTTATAAAAACAAATTTGCTTACAGTTAAATCGCATAACCTTTTTCAAAATCACGCCCTTGGAAATTAAAATCTAAAATATAATGACCTAAAGGCCTTATGCCGAAATGTTTTTTTTGTTTCTTGTACAATTCCCTTTCTGATGTTCCCCCATGAAAGTATGAAATTTTGTGTTTACACCTCAATTTTGTTACAAGCTGAATTTTCTATAACATTTTCATAAATAAATCATAAGAGGTGTAATTTATTTACAGTTTGGTATTCTTCTATAATAAAAATTTTTTGAGGGGAAATTTATGGCACACTGAGTATCTATCGTTTAATATGCCTCTATACTATTTTTATACAATATTTTGTCAAAAAAAAAAAGAGGTTTTAATTTATATATTACTTGCCCATCTTTAAATTTTTTTTTGTTTTAGTGTCGAGCGTTTTTTTTTCCTTAAAATTTATATTTTTTTCCTGGTGTGAAATATGCATTTACAATCCTTTTATAGCATTTATCACTGGGTAAACATTTAATTTTTCTTTTAGTATTCTTAACTTGGTAATATCAGTTACATTTAAAGGGGTGATTTTTTTTTTTTTTTTTTTTTATAATTTTTAATGGGGTCTATCTTATTCATTAAAATTAAATTTTTTTTATACAGTACGGTACTATTTTTTTTAATTCTAAACAGTTTGTTATTAAAACTTTTGATAAAATTTTATTATTATATTTGTGACTGTAAGAAGCTTTCAAAATCCCTCAGGTTATGAAAGTAATTTGTAGAGTAATAAAAATTTATTTAAATTTCTTTAAGAGCAATTTGAAAATGAATTTTGTCAATTTTGATTTTTATTATAGGCCTAACGAGAGAGGCGCCATTTTTAAATTTTTTTGATATTTTTAGAAAGCTTTAATATTAGTTGATCAAAAGGATAAACTTAAAGTTTTGAAGCTATTTCTGTTACAGTAAATCAGACAGCTGTTGTATTTTTGATGTTTTATTTTAGGTTTTATAATTTTCTTTATTTTTGAAAGGATAACACTGAACCCCTGTTGGGACTATGATGTAAAACATTTTCGTTTTAAATTGAATATTTATTTTAGTATTTCGATTCATCATTTGATAAATTTTAAAAGCGTGTTAAACTTAGATTTTGATGTCGAGAGTATTAATTTTAAAATAGGGTTTTAAGACAAAATGGTTTTAGAACAAGTTTTTTGAGGAGCCATTTTTAATATTTGTTTTATAAATCTCATATTAGTTCTTATTTACTCTACTATTTGAAGTACTGTTAAAATATTTGTATGAGATTTGCTGATCTGAATTTTTATTTATTTTTGTATTTATATTTCTTGTACTATTTGCCCATTAGTGATGTTAATTATTTTTATTTATGTTTTAGGCACTCTACACAGTGGTGTAAATTTTATTCTCAAAATAAACCTTATTCTGAACTGGAGTCTGATTGCGTTATCCTACAAACTATCCTTTTTTTCTACTTCAGTTCGTAGTTATTTATTATTCCCTGAAACTGTTACTTATATGGATATATATATATATACATATATTGATTGGATTGATTGGATTGATTGGATTTGGAAGTTGTGTAATAAAGCGTTTATGGAGGGTATAGTTCCAAGGGATTGGAGAGAGTGGTAATAGTACCCTTGTATGTATGGAGAAAAGGGAACTGTAGGAAATTATAGGGAATAAGTTTATTGAGTGTTGTAGGGAAGGTATATGCTGGTATTTGGTCGAAAGAGTGTCGATGACTGAGGGACTGATTGCGAAGAAACAAGTGGTAAGGTTTAGAGTGGTAGAGAGGGGTGATCAAATCTTTACATTGAAACAAAATGATTGAGAAAAAAATGAGGGAGAAGAAGAATTGTATTTAGGTTTTGGATTTGCAACAGGCGTATGATGGAGTTAATAGGGAAGCGTTATAGGTGGTGTTAGTGATATATGGTGTTATTGGTTTCTGAATGGAAATCAAAAGTATGTATGACGATAGTGAAGTGTGTAAGAATAATTTGTGTCAATGGTGATTGGTTTAGAATTAATAGTGAGGCAGGAAGGTGTTATGTCTCCTTGGTTATTCAATTTGTATATGGATGGGGGTTATGAAAGAATTTGAGGTGGGATGGTAGGAAATGGTGTTGGGAATGGTGGAGAAAGAGAGTGGAGGGTGCCCACCTATTATATGGAATGATTTGTTCTGTGTGGCGAATCTCAAGAGAGTTTGAGAGGATTGATAGAGAGATTTGCAGGGTGTGTAAAAGGGGGTTGACAGTAAACGGGGATAAGAGTAAGGTTATGGTTGTGAGTGAGGACACCCCTGTGTGCAGTTATGTTAGATGGTGACAGCTAGGAACAAGTGTCTGAGTTTTTAAATATTTAGGGTATATGTTGATGAGAAGGGAAGAATGATGCAGAGTGTAGTAGGAAAGTTGTGGAAGGCAGGAAGGTCTGGTGCAACTAAATCGTTGGTGAATGCAAAGGGACCAAGCCTCGAGTGTGCTAGGGTCTTACATATGAGGGTATGTTGTTACCTGTGTTATTGTATGGTGGTGAGACCATGGTCTGGAATAGAACTATAGATCTAAAGTTCAATGTGTTCAGATGGACAATCTTAGTGTGCTAGGTGTGAGAAGAATTGATAAAGAGAGGAATGAACGTATTAGAGAGTGGTGTGGTGAAGAAAGGGGTAAATGAGAGAATAAATGAAAGTATGTTGAGATGGTTTGGTCATGAAAGGGATGAATGATAGTAGGTTGTTGGTGGATGTATAGTGGTGAGTGTGTTAAACCCAATCGCTGGGAGATCGAAGAGAAAGTGGATTGAGTCGTGAACTAATGTCTGAAGGAGAGAAATGTGAGTTTGGCAGTAGCTTTGGTGAATAGTGCAGCGATAGGAGAGAAACATGGGTTTTTATGGGGCATGGTTGTGGCTCACCTAGCCAGGGATGAACCCTACATTGGAGAGATGCCATAGTGAGGGTCCGTCGTCGCGGTCCCGCGATGCCTCTAGGGTGATTTTCTGTCTGTGACGAGCTCTCACTTCACTAATGGTGTACAGGGGGCGGTAAGAAGGGGCTTTCTTTCGACGTTTGTCATGTTCCTACTGCTTTTCTTTCCGATGCTTGTACACAGCACCTTACCCCAATCTTGGGGCAAAGAGGAAGGTGAAGAAAGAAAGAAAGAATATATACATATATACATATATACATATATATATATATATATATATATATATATATGTTTATAAATATTTCTTTATATATATATATATATATATATATATATATGGGGAATTCTCTGTGAGGACAACCAGTGCAGTAAACCCTCATCTCTCAGAATTTGTTTATTTTTGGTCTACAGGGTTGTTTTAATCCCTGAATTCATTTCTGAAAGTTATAGGTCAATCTGACCAATAGGTAAAATATACTAATAGAATAGTTAGCATATATATATATATATATATATATATATATATATATGTTATATATATATATTCAGTACTTTTTGTTTAAAATATATTATGAATATATGAATTTAAAATATATATAATCTAAAAAATTAAAAAGAAATTAAAAAAAAATGCCAATGTTACCAGGAAGTGGCAGGAAACAAAGTTCAGAGTGGACTGAAGTCACAAGAATAGAAAATAGTTCAAAGGTTTGATGTAAATATTTTGACACAGAGTTAACATCCAAAATTGAGAGAATTCGAAATCATTTACAAAAGTGTGAAAAAAGAAATTCAATTGTGCAGCCATCAATTTTAGTTTCAAGGAAACAGCCAAAGGACCAAAATATCCCAATTAATCAACAGCTCCTTATTGAAATAGATTCTCCTTCCACTTCACAGTCAATCGATAATATAAGATCTTATATTCCTAGTCCAACTACACCATCTTCATCAATGGCATTGGCGTCTGAGATATATATATATATAGTATATATATATATATATATATATATATATATATATATATATATATATATATATATATATATATATATATATATATATATATATATATATATATATATATATATATATATATATATATATATATATATATATAATCACATTTTCGCTTTATAGGATCTGAATTATCCAGTCAGCAGCAAGATGAAGCTGAATCCTGGTTGAAGCTATACAACCATGAATATTTCGCACCTTTCATGGCATTTGCTATTAAAGATAATAATTTTTTCCCATCCTCTATGTTCGATGAAACTTTATTAACAACATATAAATCTTGTCCTTCAAAATGGTGGAAAATTATGGAAAAACGTACATCAAAAAACAATCTCTTGCCAAAAGGATTATAAATTCTGCTCAGATCTTTTAAGCTGTCCACCAAGTTCTGCCTCTATTGAAAGGGTGTTCTCAACATTTGGCCATATCTGGTCTAAGCTAAGAAACAGGCTTGGTGTACAAAAGGCCAGCAAGCTGGTAAGGGTTTCTTAATAAATGAAGGTGATTCCAAATGAAAGAAACACCAAAATAAATAATTTCCTAGGGAATTAAATTTTTTTTGAATGAATAAAAATTTAAAGGAAAATGTATAAGGTTTTAATTTCCAAATTAACTCTTTAAAAAGAACATTTTCTTATTTTTCTACATTTTTTTTTTGAAAAAAACAATTTAGTTTTTTTCAGGTTTTTTTTCAATGTGGGTTTTTCTGAAAAAATCCATTGGGGACAATCACATTGTCCCCAATCGTGCAAACCCTGATTGTAATACCATTTTGTTTAAAAATGAAAACTGACTTATCATAGTTTATCAAATAAAACACTTTAATGAGGATTCTTAGGGATGTGAAAATTGAAGTGGACCGAATTGCCCCACCCCCCAAAATTGTGGGGCAATTCTGTCAACGTTACTTATCGGCTTCTAACATTAATCCTATATTATATATACAAATACAATTATACTAATTCTACTCCTGAAAGATAACATTAACATATAAAAAAAAAATTAAAAAAAATAAAAATAAAGTCCCCATAAACCTTAGCATTTTGAGTACCCCAAATTCTGGACCGAATTGCCCCATTTTACGGTATATATATATATATATATATATATATATATATATATATATATATATATATATATTGGAAGAATTAAATATATATAGATAGATATATATATATATATATATATATATATATATATATATATATATATAGTATATATATATATATATATATATATATATATATATATATATGTCCATTTAAAAAACAAATGTGTGGTATCAGTAAGGTATCCAAAATTTCACTGATACTGATACTACTAATCTCAAAATTTTCCATACTGATACCTCATAAAAATCGACCGATGCCACTGATACCATTAATAAATAAATGTTATAGTATATATATATATATATATATATATATATATATATATATAATATATATATATATATATATATATATTTTTTATATATATATTTATATATATATATATATGTATATAGTGATGTACGCTGGGTGCTCAGTGGGCAGGCATTTATAAAATGGGCATTTGTTCAGGCATTTGCCCATTTGATAAATGCCTGCCCAAAAACTGGGCATTTATAAAATTATCAGTCATGAATTGATTAATTATTATTGACAGCATTTAAAAAAAACATTCAAAGAATAGTTATCTTATTTTTTGCATATATAGCAAAGGAGAGTATATATATATATATATATATATATATATATATATATATATATATATATATATATATATATATATATATATATATATATATATATATATATATATATATATATATATATATATATATGTGTGTGTGTGTGTGTGTGTGTGTGTGTGTGTGTATATATAAAAAAAAACAGTAAAACGTGGTCTTATAGAACGCTGGCTTGCTATACTGCGGTTGGTAAAAAGATAAAAAGAAAAATTAAAATTACAAAAATAAAATTAAAATTCTGTAATACAAACATATATGTTAAAAAGATAATAAAAATTAAAATTAAAATTGCAAAAATAAAATTAAAATTGTAATTCATTAGTCATAGTTAAAATGAAAAGAAAACGAATAACTTTAGAGTCCACAAGGATCCTCTGATGGCAATAGGCTTTTACTGTGTAACTCGTTGCACTCGCATTGATAGCGTTTGTATATGCTTCTCGCTGAAATATTAACAAATTTTATACAGTATGTACAGTATTTTATAAATATTTTTATCATAGCTTAGAAATGAAACATACCACAACCAAATTTAAAAAAAAGCATAGATTGGCATATCACTGGAAGAGGAAATTAAAATTTTAATTTAATTAGAGCTGGCTCTTCTATAACAACTGTTTCATGTAAATACGGGAGAAATGAATCGACAATTCGAACAATTAAAAACAAAGAAAAAGAATTAAGAACGCATTAAGTGCATCTAAAATGACAAGCCGTCTGCGAGATGATACGTTGGTTAAAACCGAACAGGCATTAAATATCTGGCTCGAAGACATGAATCGTAAACGAGTGCCTTGCGACGGAATAACGTTAAGAACAGAGGTCTCTACTCTATATATGATAAGTTTAAAAATCGAAATGACAAAGTATAAATTTAGCATGGGTTGGC
>JABUQX010136420.1:20000-32766 GCA_015478945.1 Trachelipus rathkii | reverse complement strand
TATATATATATATATATATATTTTATAAATATTTATATATATATATATATATATAAGATATAGTAGCGACATATATATATACATATGGCTATGTTATTAGCAGCAGTATTGGGTATATGGTATATATATTGCATGCTATTATATGGTAAAGTATAAGGTACTAAGTATACATGTTGTGGCGTTAAAAGTGGCATATGTATATATGTATATATATATATATACATATATGATGTTAAGAAAGAAATAAGGTTATATAAGGAGAAATAGTATGATATATATATATATATATATAGAGCAGCACAGACATATATATATATATTATGCTATACAGGCATGGGTAGTTAAGGTTGTTAAGGCGAGGTATATATATATAGTATAAGGTACCTGCATATACATATATATATAAAGAAGGTTATATGTATATATATATAAAGTATATATAGAGAGCATAGGCCCTCTCTCTCATTACATATGGTTATACTAGTGACATGTATATGCTAGTTATGTTATGGAGCAGCAGCAGAAAGTATATATGGAGTAGATAAGAGATATATATATATATATATGTATATATATATAAGTGAGCATAGGAGGAGTATATATATAAGATATGTCACTATTACATACATTATAGCAGTTACATATACAGCAGCAGCAGCAGCATATGGCATATATATACATATATATATACAGCAGCAAGGGCAAGGTTATATATATACAGCATAACAGTAAGGTGTATATATATATATTAAGGGTGGTTAATATATATATATATGCTACATATACACATGTAGCGTATATATATATATATAGTGGGATGCTGTTTGTGGGGAACCATTTGAGAACCATTGCTTTAAACCAGGTTTAAACCACATAAAAACTTCCAATGAGCTTAAAACCATAAAAACCATGCAGGGAAAAATATTTTTTAAAAATGTATTTATTAATGGTTTTCTTTAGCATGTTGATATATTTTCTCAATTTTTCAATTGAAGAGTAACTGAAAGGCAAAAAATTTCTGCTGATTTTATATTATTGCGTGATAACGATTACAGCATGGCATATTATATTAAGGCGTAAAGAGCAGCAGCGGTAAGGGTATACAGCATATATATATAGTTATGTATATATATATATATATATATAGAGTTATATATATATATATATATATATATATATATATATATTGTGTAAATTTAAATAATGTTTAAAACAGATTCTTGTTTCGAGCTCTTGAGGATTTCATTTTCTACCCATCGATACCACATTTTTCAAAAGATTATAATAAACTCATTTGTGGAGAGTGTGGCCACAGCATCAACCAAGCTAGAAGTCAATGACTGTAAACTAAGTTGATGTTTATATTTGGAAAAATATGAATAAGGAGCTAGAACAGCTTAAACCACCACTCAACAGACAAGATTTAAAACAAAAAGTAAAAAGGAGGTGCCTATCAGTAGTGAAGCAGCATGGCATTTAACTCCAAGATATATCTCTGTGCACTTCAGAGACAGTATTCAAAAGCAGTGAATTTATGGGAATGTTTATGTACCTCTCCATTTCATAAAAGTTACCCATTTGAGTCTCTGTTGTCAGCAGTGACTCCTTCATTCTTCAGAGATCTTCTCAAAGGAAAAATAGAGGAGAAGGTCATAAAAATAATAAGCATATTGCTTCCCAGCAACTTCATCAAACTGATAATGTTGGAAGTATTTTCAACTTTGACTTGTGCACAGCAAACATTAAAATAGTTGGGAACAGCTAAAGCAGGGAAATTAGCTTTTTTGTATAAAATTCTTATTGATAATTTCAGATTCAATTTTTAATGCATAAATCCCTCTCTCTCTCTCTCTCTCTCTCTCTCTCTCTCTCTCCTCTGTCCTGTCTCTCTAAATCCTTTGCATGGAGGAATGTAGGAGTTGAGCAAAGAAGAGCAGAAACAGGTGAATATAACAGACCTTAGTGATAAAGTGATATATATATATATATACAGTATATATATACAGGTATATATATATATATATATATATATATATATATATATATATATATATAGAAATATATATATATATATATATATATATATATATATATATATATATATGTATATAATATATATATATATATATATTCCTAGTATTCAAATATAAAATAAGAATTCATTAGTATATTCATTATAGGTTAATTTGAAAAAACTTTTTCTTTATGTTTTTTTAAATAATAAAGTATAACCTTTTTTTCAGATAGAGTTTATATATTATATTATACCCTCTTATTTTTACTTATGAGTTTATAAACTAAAAAATAATAATAATTTTATACCAGTTTCAATCAAGAAAATTTGAAATTTAAGAATCTAAAGAAATTTATTAAGTGGAATTTTAAAATATGTGTTAGCACATGTGTATAACAGTTTGCAGTAGTGATTTTTGCCTTTTAATTCACTATGTCTCACAAACCACATTAACCATCAAAATAGCATAAAAAAACCCATAAAAACAAAAAAACCATTATTTGGTTTATTTAAAAAAACCAATGGTTTTTGGTTTTTTAAAAACCATGGTTTTTCCAACCCTATATATATATATATATATATAGCAGTAGTTGTTATATATATATATATATATATATATATATATATAGATATATGTTAAGTTAAAGTATGTTACATATAGTGCTAAGTGGGAGTGTTATATATATGAGTACAACTATAGTACATATATAAGGTATATATATATATATATATATATATATATATATATATATATATATATATATATATATATATATATATATAAAGAAAAAGAGATATATATATATATATATATATATATATATAATTTATTTAAAATATTTAAATACTAATTCCTAAACACAATATCATATATATTTTCCTTGCCATCATATGTATGTCATTTCTCCGTTCAACCCTTATATAACAACTTCCTTACATACATCGCAATTTTGTTACCTGTGTATTTACTAAACCCTATATATCTACTCAACTTTCCAAAACCTTATAATGCTTTCTTCTATTTCTGTTACTTGCTTATTTTAACCTCCCTGTGACACCCTAATATGTTTTAACACTATTTTCAGATGCCAGCTTACTGCATCGCCTAATATTTAAAAATGCATTTGATAATTGCTTTTCGTGTATCTAATTCCTTTAAACTTTAAATTCATTTATATATATCGCCATATAGCTAATATATTTCAAACCTTCCTAGATACACTTTTAATACCACTTCCTACTACAAATTTTATCACTTTAAAATATTTATAATTCCCTGATAAATTTCCATTGAAACATAGCTTAAACTTTCATTAGTTAATTCATAAGAAGTAATATTTCCTGCTATCAACAACTTAGTTTCCTAGCAACCCGTAACCTAATTTCGTTAATTAATTTTACTTTTAGAAATACTCACCCAATCGTGGGAAAAATTACGATCCTTATATAGATTTAACCAAAAAAAAAACACTATTTGGTGTTTCCTTTGTGAAGTATAATCCTTTTTTAAACTTTGTAAACTTTCGAATTTTTAACTCTACATCAACAATTCACTCGAACTTTGTAAACAGACGATTTATCCTTTAAGAAATGTCCGTCCTGGTCCTCTGATTTAGCTGGTTTAACCAAACGTCGCCAATAAGGTAGCAGCAGCAGCAGCATATACACAGTTATAGTGGTGATATAAGTTACAGCAGCAGCGGAGCATAAGTATATGGCGCGGCATATGCGGCATGGCGCGCGGCGCGCATAAGTTGTTGCTGGGCGTTATAAGGCTGGCGTATATGTTGGAAGTGCCAGCATGCAGGTAACACGCATCCGCACCCCGCATCCGCATCCGCATCCGCATCCGGCATCCGCACATTTTTAGAGATCCGCATCCGCATCCGCATCCGCGCTTTGCCCTGGGGATGCGCTGATGTTTATTGTCGAGATTTGATAAAAGAGAATTTATAATAAAAATACTTAAGATGAATCTGAACGCAAACTTTAAATGAGAAGACATGGGAAACGGACTCAACTGTGTACTACACGATCTCACAGCATGAAGTTCATAATAACTTGAGTCAACAGAGTCACATGAGATTAGGGATGAAAAAATCAGCTCTTCTACAGCTTCTGTCTCCGAATAATACCATTATAAGGAAGCATTTTAAACCATCTTCAAATGAAAATGATAACGGTTTAGGAAAGAATGTAAAGATAATATAATTGTGGAGCTAGAAAACGTTTTTGGCCCTGTAGAAATTAATGACCTTCATATTATTGCAACTCCTGCTAGATCCCCCGAGAAAAGGGGCAAGTTTTTTGTAAACATTAATATTAGAACAAATGTTAAACGTCGTCACTTTGTGCCGGTAGTTGAAAACTTCAATCCTCAATAAATTATTACCTCCATCCATTAAAAGGAAAAAAACGAAAAATGTACTGAACCAAATATTCCTAGAATTAAACGCAAATGAGACCACTATACTCAGCCCAGTGATGTGTAGTGAAGAAACACGCATTACCAAAAGATGTGTGCGAAGCCGATTGAAACTACCAAGAAAAATCTTGACAGATATGTAAAATTATAGATCCTATTGAAGCTGGTTACAAGCTACCCATGCTAAGCAAACTTGTAAAATATTTCAATTATCTCAACTAGTGCTCCAAGTGAGAGAAAGCATTTAGAAATACGTAATATATAATAAAAAGAGAAACAGACCCTCAGCAGAAAAGGCAGAAATGATGTTTCTCAAGCACACCCTTCCTATATTTAAATTTCAATACTAAAGTGCAAAAAGCATAACATTTGTAAACAACTTTCATTAAGGTGCTGCTTCCGTGAAAGAGGTTGGTGGGTGATTAGAAAGCTGGTCCTCGTCCCACACCATGGAAGTAGCAATTATATTAATAGATTGTGGCTAAACTCGATATATATATATATATATATATATGAAAGAGCAGAGAAAGAAGAATATATATATATATATGAGTATATATATATATATATATGCAGTGGTGGCAGCTTCAGAGTATATATAGATATATATATATATACATATGCATATATATAGTTAGTATATATATATATATGAGGAGCAATAGTATATATATATATATGCAATATATATATATTATATATATACAGCGTATTATGCTACAAGGTTTATATGGTATATATAACAATACATATATATACATATATATATATATAAGTATATATATATGTGGCGGTGAAGATATATATATAGCAGCAGCAGCATATATAGCTGCTGGCAGGGCGCCATGCAGTGCATATATACATATGGCGTGGTATGGAGGCGCAAGGGCTGGCGGTAAGGGCGCGGCATGATATAAAGAGAAAGAGGGCAAAGAGGCATATATATGCTATATAAAGTATATATATTATTATGTATATATATATATAGGTAGAAAAAAGTTATGATATATATATATATGTATATATATATATATATATATATATAAGATATATATATATATATATATATATATATATATATATATATATATATATATATATATATATGATATATGATAAATATATATATGGATATATATAGATATATATATATATATATCAGTATACTTTTTGAGGGGTAGGCGAGTGGTAAGCAACTCACTCTGTCCAAGCGACCAAAAATACATACATATATTAAGTATGTTATATATATATATGATATAGTTATATGCGCGGTTATATATATATATATAGAAAGAGATATATATATATATACATATATATATATATATATATATATATAAGTATATATTATACATATATATATATATATATATATACATAAGTTAATATATATATATAGCGGTTATTATATATATATATATATATATTACGCTGTTGTTATATATATGTATGTTGACTCTCGTTCGGTATTTAAATACAAACCGCCAAACGTAAAATTCGAACCTGATTTTCCTTAATATAAAGTGTCAGTGGCACCTACTTCTCTCTGAGCTCACAATAATTTCGTATTCTTAAAAAAACTATAAACCCCAAAATATGCTGACTTACTCTAGTAGCAGTCATTTCTTAAAAACAACAACCAAAAATAAAGAAAATTAGTTTTCTTTATATATATACATAAATATATATATATATATATATATATATATAGTTAGTATATATATATATATATAAGTTATATATATATATATATATATATATATATATATATATATATATATATATATATATATATTGATCTATGTACTCCAGAATTCCGACCATGAGCATCAATATATATAGAAAGAGTATATATATATATATATATATATATATATATATATATATATAGCGTATATATATGCAATATATATATATATATATATATATGGTATATAGTTTATATATATATATATATATATATATATATATATACATATATATAGCAGCAGGCGTTATATGCGGTGGTGCGTATATATATGTATGTATTTATACATATATAGAGCAGTAAAGGCAGTTAAGAGTAGCAAGGCGTTGGGTTGTTGGCAGCAGCGTTATATATATAGTATATATGCTGGTTATATATATATCAAACATTCGCATCAGCATCCGCATCCGCGGATGTTGAAATCAACCGCATCCGCATTCGCGGATGCGAAAAAATGACATCTGCCGTATCACTATATATGGTATATATAGCAGAGTATATATATAAGTTATAGCAGAGTATATATAAGTATATATATATATATATGATATATATGGCATATATATATATATATATATATATGGTATATGTTGGTTGCTATATATACAGAGCATAGCAAATAGTAAGTGGCGTATGTGCTATGCGGTAAGATATGTTATATGCATATGGCGCTATATATAAGGCAGATAGTCAATATACAGGACAATAACGGCCCTCAAAGAAGCGCCACACTGGGTTGAATAATCAACCCCATGGGTGGGTCCTGGCTTATGCATATTTCCAATGTCAAAAACTCTTGAATTGTGAGAATGGTTCATGTCGGGTAATAAAAGAAATAAAAACAACAACGATGTCCCCGCTGGTATGATTATATACATATATAGTTCTAATTTTACATAACAAAATCATATATAATAAAGAGAATATTCAGTTCTTGAAGATATGAGAAAAGAGGATTACAGCTAAAAGTAAAAGTAAGATCTAGATAAAATATGGAATAACTTTGAAGCGGTGTTAAGTAACCATAAAATAGAAAATGATGACAGCGAATGGTGTCCAATTGGAGACAATTTCAATGAAGATATGGTGGAAAGATCGGGTATGGCGACGGCAAATATGCAGATGGGAAGAGGGTCCGTGACATGTAGTGACTGTGAGTGATATTGGCGTGACTAATGTTCGGCTTAATATTTCTAAATTTCGCTCCACGCAGATCACCTCTCTCAGCACCTTTGCCAATGTCACATCCGGAAGCTTGTCGGAGAGCAGGATAATATGAGCAGTTGATGGGAGGCGACCTTGTCGAATGCAGCATCCAGGAGGTACCTTTAGCAGCTTCAAAGAAGAGGTGGCTGGCCTCTGTCGGCGACTTCATTGTTAGTTACCCCGTGCATGCAGAGGGGGTGCCATATGTGTGATTTGTTTCTTATTTGAGTGGAGCCGCCGAAGAAAATTGTTTTACAGCGGATACTCATTGTATTTTTAGAATAAGGGTTTCAAGCGCCTTGAGTGCGCTGAACGAATCTGAGTAAATGACATAAGAGTGGTCTTGGTTAAGTAATAGAATTCGAGCAATCATTAGAGGGTTTTGGAGAGGTTGCGGTCAGGAAAGACAGCAGACGCACCTACAGACGTCAGTAAACACTGACTTTAATACACGTGAACTGCGGAAATGATGCCTTTTAAGGCGGCAGGGTGGCCTAGATTTGGAAAGAGAGGGAGAGAGAGAGAGAGAAGAGAGAGAGAGAGAGAGAGAGAGAGAGAGAGAGAGAGAGAGAGAGAGAGAGAGAGAGAGAGAGAGAGAGAGAGAGAGAGAGAGAGAGAGAGAGAGAGAGAGAGGCTGCAATAAAAATTAAAAATTGGGCATGATGGGGCCAAGGTGTACACTCTGTCATAGAGAAAAGGCATCACCTTGCAAAGGGATGTTTTGAGGTACCAAGGATATTATAAACTGTTTAAATGGCCAGTAATTGGACTCTGAGGTATCTCCCGTAGAATCGGTGTCAGAGCAGACTGGTATTGGGGTTTGGAAGCAAGGATAACTTGTGCACATGATGTATTCCCTTTCGAAGAGAGGTGGCATCAGTGTTTCTCTTCTGTGACAATTTCTTTCCGTGGGCTTATGCAGATTCAAAGTACATGGGCATAACATAATCACATAAAAACAAAAGGATGAATGATATTCTTTGTCACTTGGTCAGCTAATTAGTCTTATTAGATACTGTCTTATAAAATAGAAAATATCCGAAATATAACCAAATCTTTATTTGCATAAAAATATAACAATCTATTTGGGAAATTTATTGGGAAGTTAGATAAATAAAATAACATAAGGGTACGAAAACATTATGAGAGAGAATATTATACTACAATATATATATATGGCAGGTTATATATATAGCAGTTAAGGTAAGAAGATACAGAGTATGTTATATATATATATATATATATGTATACATATACATATATGAGTACTAAGACCTCTCAAAGTATAATAGATCTCGGTAAAAATAAATCATTTATATGTATATAGTATAAAGTATATATATATATATATGTTATATATTATATGTTATATATATATATATATATATATATATATATATATATGTTATATATATATGATATGCCATATATCATATAATATATACATATAGATATTATATATTGAAAGAAGAAGAAGAGCAGCAGGAGTTATATATATATATATACATGTATACATATATAAAAAACAGTGTATATATATATATATATATATATATATATATATATATATATATATATATATATATAACACTTTTCGTATTCCTTATCCCTCACGTTAGTACTGATGTTAGGGGTATTAAAGAAGTAAGTTTAAAGGAATCGTATACGACGAGTTTTCTTCGTCGCATACAAGTCTACAGTTTTTTTTAGAAAATCCTCAGTTGGATTCTCAAACCCCTCGATGCTTATCATCATACAATGCATTAAGGTTTTTGGCAGCATTCTATTTCTTGTCTTGAACGATCTTTTAACTGAGGCTATCGTTACAGGAATTACAAGAAAGATTTCACAGAGCTTTTGTAACTTCGCAATATCCCACGTCCGCTTCCAATATTTTCGAAAAATGGGCTTTCATCTGCTTTAAATATTTCGCTATGGAATTGATATAAAAATGAAGGATTTCAGGTCAGCTAGTGCACCTTCCGCGCATTAAACACGGAAACCCATCGCCAAAATTTTCTTAATTCTAAATATCCGGTAAATTTCACGACTGAAATCGTCTCCAAAGCGACTAAAAATATCATTATATCACCGATTTGTCGTTATTGAACCTTTCTTCACTTCTTTCGATTACATTATCGCAGTATATTTTCATCCCTTTAAATGCATTTTTTTTATCTTCATCAGCAATCAGGGGCACTTCAGATGCAAACTTCTCCTCTATTTCACACCGAACGTTTTTTTGTAAGTCATTATTGACGTCTCCACACTGATTTGCAATATTTTTTGTTCCAGAGTAATTAGATGACTTATATATATATATATAGCATAGAGCAGGGGGTCATATAGCATATATATATAGCAGTATGGGTATATAAGGTAGCGTATATAGTGTATATATATGTATATATATATATGAGCATATATATATATATATATATATATATATATATGGTTATATACACCATATATATATATATGTTATAAGATAGTGCAGGCATATATATATATATGCAGAGTAGTATAGTAGTATATATATATATATATATATATATATATATATGTATATATATATATATATATATGGCGCGCAGCATATATGAGATCCCAGAAAAATAAAACACCGGCCACGTAAATATAAGCCAACTGTCACCTGCTGAGTCCTTACTTAAAGCTTCCAAAGCTGGAGCTTATTTTTAGCCCTAAGTAATTCCAGAATAACATGCTGGATTTAATGATTTGACCGAACAGCCAATGTTCTCAAAATATTGGGTCGATGTTTTTCTGTAAAACAATTCAAAAACCGTGCGTGCTTTACACCTCTTCCTGAATGACTGGGCGAGAAACTATTTTCTGAAAAAGTACCGAGCTTTTCATTTTAATTTCAAAACCCATAGTTGAAAATTGTGATGGTTAGCCTGAGCGAGTGATTTTCAGGGCCATGTAGTCGGGCGAGAGGCACATTTTTTTACTTAGATACTTTGTATATGCATTAGTTTTGAAAATGTACTTGAAATAAAAGTGCTAAAGAAAAATTTTTGGGAAATTTTTAAAAGCGTTTTAATTGTGTATACTTTAACTTCTGGTATCTCGCCTGACTATATACGCCTCGAAAATTTGATGTTAATCGGATAAGAAAATATCAATATTTCCCTTTTTCAAAAAATTTAATCGTTCAAAAATGTGATTTATTGAGATTTCTTTCTGCGATAATATTTCTTTCTTCAACATGTGTGCATGGAGAATTCTTTCAGAGGCTTGCAATATCTTACTGTCCAAATTTTTTTTTTTTGAAAATGTTCCAAGAACAAAACCAAAAAACTAAGCATATACAAAGAAACTATTCAAGTAAAAATGTGCCTCCCTGACGTGTCATATGCCCTGAAATTCCATCCACTTCGCTCGAACAGAGAAATTTCGTACAAAAAAAAAAAAAAAATGGGTCAATTGACAACGCTGAGCACAAAAACTCAAAAATCTGAAAAGCACTTCAGCTTTTTAAAAATAATCTATTCTATATTATTATTTCTGCTCGGAAGTCACTTCGGAAAAAAATTTGAAGTTGATACGTAGAATGTCAAAACATGGGTTTGGAAAAATTTAAAAAAAATTTTAAAAGAATGACTACAGACACAGAAAACAATCTCCTGGAAAACAACGTTTTTTGAGGCAAAATACATTTTGGTGTTTATAAACAAAATGGCTCGAAAACTCCGAATTGTCCATTTTTCTTAGGTGGGGCTGAAAATGGTGAGGATCAGCCCCAGCTCAAAATTGGGCTGATCTAATAGACTTTTCCGAAAGAAAATTTCTATAGCAATACCCATTTTCTCAGAAGTCAGAATTAACAACTTTGCTATTTTATTGCCATATCTATCATGTTTCCATGCATTCTGGCTGATTTTATTATTTATCGCTAGATAATATAGACTTAAACATACTTTTTGTTTATTTGCATTATTTTGTAATTTCCTTTACGGCAAAAATTAATTCATGCTCGATTTTTCTCCGGGGCACTGTCTCCGGGGCAAAGCCTCTCGGAGGTAGCGCGCGCGCAACGGGAAAGAAACACCTTCCGGTGGTATCACATTGATTCAACTTCAAGGCTCTGGACGATCGGAAGGTTCCAGTAGAGATACGAATCGCCTCGTTTTGGATTGAATCTAACAGGTGTAGTATAGTTTGTTTTGGAGGCCTGGCCATATATGACCCAACCATGGCCCAGCTGATCTGGAACAGTGGTGATTTAGAGATAAAAGAGACTTGCGATAAGCACCCCAAGATTTTGAAGCGAGTGACGTTAATAGTCGCTGACAATGGCTGCTGCTGGCAGCTGGTTATATGAATGTTGGCGTGGTCACCTTGAAATGAGTCCTAGAAATTATTTGCGAAGTTATGGTGAAATACAACTATAAAGCTTCTGTTTCAAGTGAAGCAAGGTGGCTGGTCTCTACATTCCCCTCTTTCCTCTTAAAAAGCACGCGAGGCCCTGGGTGGTATATGAGCAGTCAGAAGCAATTCCATTGTGGAAATATTTTAAACAGCATTTGAAGGTTGAAATGTCTGGTTAAAAAGGCAGCTCCAATATGCTGCTCTTATATATGGTTATATATATACAGTATATATATATATATATATGGCATAAGCATATATATAATATTATGAGTATATATGGCGTTGGTTATCATGAGCATGATATAGAAGAGCATATAGATATAGTGGTTGGGCATATATGCGCAGGGCAGTGGCAGGCGGCGGGCGCATAGCGGCGCGGCGCGGTTATGGCAGCAGCGAAAGGCAGGCAGGGCTATAATATATAGTATATATATAAATATATGGTGTTATTATATATATATATATATATATATATATATATATATGGTAAAGATATAGCACAGGACTCCACATATTTGAGTATAAGATATATAAGCATATGTATATATATATGGTATATATATATATGGTGGTACCTGGAAAATCATCAATAGAGAGAAAATTGACCGTCGCTGGCTAGAAGCTACAGATGTCATTCAATCCGGAGTTAAAGAGTAATAAATACCTCATTCTGCGGAACGCCTTCGCCCAGAGTGGCAAAAAGTGGCGTGACAGAACAGGTAAAGAGCACCGAACCTGATGGATCCATTTGACAGATGTCATTTAATGAAAAGAGAGAGTTAGTCCAATAAAAAACTAAGCGAGGTTTCAAGGACCTCATAGTTCTCGTAACGTTGTGTCCAAACTTTTTTTTTGGGCGTCAAAAAGACAAACAAGAACCATCCCACCAGTTGAGAAGCTTCCCCGGGTGTCATGGTCCAGTTTTAACAGGGTCCGTTATGAACGATTTTTCGAAACCAATTGGAAATTTAAAAAT
>JABUQX010136420.1:0-15000 GCA_015478945.1 Trachelipus rathkii | reverse complement strand
GGAACTGTAAATGTTGATGGGATGAGCTCAAACGAAAGTGCGCAACCTCCTTGGTTCTCCTTACTGACAAATCTTTCTGGCCTCTGCCAAAAACATTCTAACAACTTCTGAAAATCTGTCTTTCCTCCTCTTATTCGGTCTGATGGTGCCCTGTTGCAATTCTCCAAACTGAAAAGGCCAATCTCTGCCTCCTATTTTCCTCTTAACTCAACCCTGAACGATTCTGGCATTCCCTCATCCTCCTAATTTCTCCCCTCTCAGAGGAGTCCTGCTGCCTTGCCTTAATACATCTGATCAGCATGGGCTCCTGGAATTCAGAAACGTCGTGAAGGCGGGTGGCCCGATGGCATTCCCTCCCGAGTTTTGAGTGTGGGGAGTAAAAAGCCTCGTGCTATCTCGCCCCCCAACTAAGAGAGACTTTCTTAAGTGTTCAATACAACACTTTCCTCAGTGTTGGAAGTACTGCACATGTCCAACCTATTCCGAAAAAGGAAGCCTCTCTGATCCCTCCTCTAACTATCGCCCCATAGCTCTCACTTTATTCTATCAAGATCTTTGAAACCCTTCTCTCAACTCTCAATTTCTTAGATCATCTCCGAATCTCATTCACCCACCCGCCAGTACGGCTGGCGCCTCGAGCTCCATCAAGGATATACTTTCCTATCTCACTGTGATTTATGGTTTTCTCCGCCCTTAGAACCACATGGGGGAGACTTTGCGGGTGGCTTGGCATGTCCAAAAAGCACATTTGACCGGCGCACGCGTCACGCCTGCTCCCTCCCCTGGCCCTCCTTCTCTTGCTTGTTTATGTTCAGTTTTCTCTCAAATCGCTCAATATCGGTTGTTGTTGATGGGGCGACTTCTTCTTCCTTTCTGTCAAATAGTGGTGTTCCCCTCAGGGTTTCCAAGTCTTATTCCTACTTTATTCCTACTTTTCATTAATGATCTTCTCACCCTCACCTCTAACTCTATCCCCACTCATATGCCGCCACGATGACTCGACCCCTTCATTCTCTAACTCCATTTCCCATCCTGCTCCTTCTTAATTTAAGAACAGCCTCCCGTCTTAATCTTTCTGATTCTATTCTCGCTGTAGAATTTCCGGATGTGGTCGTCTGAACCTTGTGAAATTCAATTCTTTAAAACTCAACTTCTACAAAATCTCCCTCTCTAAGACACCTCTTTAACTTTCCTATCTCCTGCTGACGGTTCTCTCGTTCTCCCGTCGACAATATAAACACGATCCTTTGGCCTTTAAATATCGATAAACAAATAAAGGTCTTTTAAACCTCACATCACAACGGTTGCTAAGCAAAGTGGCCTCAAAAAGCTGGGAAAGCCCTAGACTGCGAGACTTTTTCCTCTTCACAGTTATTTCCAGTTAAGGCTGTGGGCCTCATCCGGCCCCTTGTATGGAAGTACCTGCTCATATCTGGGGGCTCAGGTTTCACCCGGTTTTGGATAGGGTTGAGTCATAAAGGCAAAAAGACTTATCAACAACTGTCCTGTTCTCTTCAGTTCACTCTTGACCCCTTAGTCTTTGTGGCGCCATGTTGCTTTATCTCTTTCATAGGGTACCGTAGCGGCAAGCGTTCGAGGGAATTTCCACCTCTGTGCGCCACCACTCCGTTAAGACGCCCTCGCGCAAAGGTGCTGTGTCGGCACATGAGTTTCGTGTTGATATTAGCAACTCCAGACTACCCCGCTGCGGTGCCTCTTTCCCGCCACCTCTGTTCTGGGGAATTCTCTTCCATCTTCTGTGTTTCCAACTCAATTTAATTTCCCTCAGCGTCTGTGCCTTCATCTGTAATTTGTGTTAGTTGAATTTTTGTTGATTTTAACACCCCTTCCTTGAATAGGGCTTTGCCCGTGAGCGGTGGTGATAACCGTAAAAAAATAAAAATAATAATAATAATAATAATAATAATAATAATAATAATAATAATAATAATAATAATAATAATAATAATAATAATAATAATAAATACACACACACACACACACACACACACATGTACCATTTATTAAGTTAGAATATAAAAGCAAAGCTTTACAAATTCAATTAACAGCAAGTACAATAAGTTACATTCGACTTTGCCTCACATAGAAGAGTAATTAAAATATAATAAATAACAATCCCTGTTATAATCAAAATCATTTAAATGCCAATAAATTCCCGTAGCAATTTCTTAAAACCAACAGTAGTTGTATTCTCTCTAAGATGACATGGAAAAGAGTCCCACAACAAAATGCCTTTATTTTTTAAATTTTAATTAGCCATAGTCCTCGAGAAGAATGCCTCAAAAGATTCAAATTACGAGTATTATATTTGTATGGCCAATTTAGGCTGTCCAAATAATTATAAAATAGTGCGCCTTCATTCAGCAAACTGGAGTGCATGAAGAGTCCAAGCTTAAACTTGTACAAATGACGAAGATTCATGATATCTTGCTCTGCAAACATTTCAGAGGAATGAAATATCATTGGAGCTAATGTTTCTCATCACTTTATTCTGTGCAACAATAATTGCTCTCAAATCATTATCATTTGATCCACCCCAAGCCAACAAATGTAGGTTCAGGAATGGATAAATAAAAGTATAGTAAAGAATTGTCAAAACCTTGGATGAAAGTAAATTTCTCAGTATAGATATAGTATAGTATAGTATAGTATAGTATACTATAGTATAGTAGTCAAAACCTTGGATGAAACTAAATTTCTCAGTGCAAATAGAATACCATTACTTTATTAATTTTCCAAACACAGTGCGATGATACATTTCACTGGGCCTCTAATACTCAGTAATTATTTACACACAATAATATATACATATAACAATAAATAATAATAATTATTATATTATTGATATTTCATTATTATTTTACATTCCTTACATTGACATTATTATTATAATTATTATTATTTTATTATTTATTATTATTATTATTATTATTATTATTATTATTATTATTATTATTATTATTATTATTATTATTGTTATTATTTGCTATTGAGCATTTTCCAATTTTTATTTTATTAAGAAAAATGTTTCTTGCATTATATTTAATTATGAGGTGAGACTGATATGAGAATTATTATGAAGCTTTTTAAATGTCGGAAAAAAATATTTTAATTAATAGTTAAAAAGAGTACCCATTGGCTAAATTTAACAGTTCTTAGATTGCATAGACTTCTTTTAAGTTTTTTCGTTTGAAAACATTGTAGGTTGAAACCATAGAAATTGTCCTAAGAGAAGTTTGAGTCGGAATGGAAGAATAAGAGCAGGGGAGGAGGAGGAGGAGGAGGAGGAGGAGGAGGAGGATTAGGGGGGATACCAAGAGTTTAGAAATTCTAAGTTTATATTTTTGAATCATACTGGAATGGTTTAATTTGTAAATGAAGTGATTTTATTATAGTTTTATAGGTTTTAATATAATTTAATTTAATATAGAAGAGCAAAGAGAATATTCAAACGAAGGATTTTATATAATTTCAAAAACAAATTCTAATTTAAATTACTGGAAGTTTCTTAAGTGTTAAGATGTGTTTTAACTTACTAACTCTTTCACAACAATGTTTCATATATATATTTTAAACTTTCGTAGCAGAGCAGTAGAATGATTGACTAACCTGTATAACGACGCCTTTTCGATCCTTCATGTTGATTCCGTTATTTTAACCTATATTATCATTAACTAAATGGTCTCTATATATTAATTATATGTTTTGTTTTATTCCCATTGAAATATTTCACTCTCAAAATTTACTTACATCATTCGCTACCTCGCTAATAACCTTTTACTGGAACTCGCAACATTGCTCTTTATAAAAGGACGAAAACAGGAAATGAAATAAGGGTATCTCATAAATGAATGATTCTAATTAGAAGAATTTTGAGAATCTCACCAAGAGAGATTCCGGTTTAGGAAAAACAAAGAGAGATTCTGGTTTAAGAAAATAATAGTTTAATTAAAGCAGGAATGGAAAATGAAAAGAAGCTGATGCACCAAAGTCAAATTTTAAGAATTACTCGGTAATTTTTATAACGCTATATATTATATATATATCTCATATATAATCATATATAAATATATATGTTTATATATTATATAATATATATATATATATATATATAATATAATATATTATATATATATATATATATATATATACTACTTATATAATTATAATATATTATATATTATTATATATATAATATATATAATGAAATTATATATTATATAAAACAAAAAAATATATATATTATAATATATATTATAAATATATGATATATATATATATCTAATATTATTATTACTATACACGTATATTATATATAGTATATACAGTGGTGCCTGAGTATCCAGAATTTTTTCGCTCGGGGGGGGCAAGCAAAATCGTTCTTACTATATTAGTATATATATATATATTATCTATATATATTATATATATATATTAATATTATATTAATATATATATAATATATATATTATTATACTATATATATATTTATATATTATATATATATATCATGATAGAGCGACCAATATTTAAATTCCTCAGAAATGGAAGATTATCATTGGATTTACTAAAATCACCCTTCCCTAAATTGTTACAATTTCATTCGCCTGACGATGGATGTCGGTAGAGTGAGCGAAGTCCGAGATTAACATCTTCAATTTTTATTCAATATTTCGATGTATGTAGACGAGGGCAAGTCCAATAAGTCTTTCATCTCAATAGTATTTTCTCAAGTAGGCTTTCAGGAGTCTTAAGCCTTAATGCTGAAAAGCTTCTTTCTACTGAAACGCATTTTAAACTGCGTGTTAATTGCCAGTATTCTGCAACAAGATGTAATATTGGAAATTGTTACTCGCGAAAAGGAAACTAGTCCATATTGCGGTTTTGTTTTTGGCGCGACCTTGTGCGTGATGCCCCATTCAACTTCCATAAAGCTAAATTGCATTTAATAAATCCTTATTTTGTAATTAAGAATTCCTACTAGTAAAAATCTTTTACTTTATTAATGGCTGATACCATATGCAATGAAGAAATTTGTAATGAAAATCTGTTGACTAATGATCATCTTAAACTTGTGCCAAAAATTCGGTTTATAAATGGGATGTTGCATAGTTTGGTCGAAGTAGGAATGTTGGGTCGGTATTTTTGGAATTTGTTAATTCTTGGTAGCAACTTTTCAATACTCATTCGATGTTAAAATTTACACAATCTTTCAAAAATACAGCTAAATTCCTAATGTTGCATTTTCTCGATGGTTTAAGTTTAGTTTTAATTAATGGACTTACGAGATTTGTTCCTGAGAGCGACGAATTATATAAAATTAATTTACTTTCTGCACTTATATTTCATTACGGGATATGATACTAAAAATTTAGTGTCTAGGAAAATAAAAAGGCCATGCCCCCCTGGCCCCCCCCTAATTACGCATATGTATATAATATATTATAATATAAATATATATATATTAATATATAATTATATATAATATATATATATATAATATTATATATATATATAGTTATAATATATTTATATATATATATATATATTATATACATATATTATATTCATATAATATAGCAATAATATTCGTTGAGATATGGTTTTTTTTGCGTTGTTTTTAACTTATTTTTTATTTTTATTTAAATCATGCTCACAATGTATTTAGAAGTTTTTGCCAAGAGGAAATTTTAAAAATTACTACTGTTTATCATTTTGTTTTGTCTTATATCACATGACAGGCTCAAATGGGCTCTTACTGTCAATATTTTCCACGGATTTTATTATGCTCTTTTGCATTTGTCTTCCTTTGAATGAAGTTACAAAGGATGTATTTTCTCTAGAAAAACGTATTTATTTTGTAAATTCATTCTAATTCTTATTTATACATGGAAGAGGCCTATAGCAAATTATTTTGTTATTTTCATGACATGCGGAGCTACGAGAGACATTTTATTAATAGACAATATAGCTAATTTATCAGTATACTGCTATAAAAACTACAATCAAAATTTTCAAATTGCTATTCTTCAAATTTTTGATTTGCGAATTCAAAACAAACATGGTAGCCATTCTGATGTTGGAGTGTCGCGTTTGATGTTTAGCATTTGTGTTTTTAAAAATGGTGTATGGTGTAGAAAGTGTCAGTTCCATACTTAGTAATGTTAAAATGAGATGGAATAGAATTAAGGGGAGATGAAAGTATTTATTTGGATAAAGTATGATATTTGATCATGCAAATTAACATTCCATTTCCATGATGAGCTGTTTTTCTGGGAAAATCAAAGAATTTCCTCAAATATCTGTGGATCGGTTCGACGGGCGTAATTTAGCAAGCACAGCATACTTCTTGAGCCATGCACACTCAGGTTTGTATTTTATGCAATGAAGTAATCTTAAATCAAAACCTTAAGCGATCTTGGCAATAGTAGCGCAGAGGGGCTTTACCCCAGATTTTTATAAAAATCACAGGATATACTATAAAAAGATAATAATGGAGAATACAAAAAAAAATGTGGTGGTCTCGGTAATAGTAGTGCAGTGGGGTGTCACCCCACTGCACTACTATTACCGAGTGCAGTGGGGTGTCACCCACGATTTTTATAAAAATCACAGGATATACTCTAAAAAATAATAATGAAGAATAATGAAAAAAATCATCCCTCTCTTTAGGAAAAAAAGTTACAGCCTCAAAATTGTTAAAACTCGCATAGACTTTTCATTTTTGATCAATCAATGTTAGGTCTCATTTCAGGCCTCAGGGTGCAGATAAGTTTTGTTAGTATACAGGAAATTCCATGTATACTTAAATAAATCCATCATAACTCTGGACTGGGAAGGTCCTAAAACGAGCATGAGGCCCACTAATTTTTTTTTATAAGAAAGCCTATGGGAAAATATTAAACTTTGAGAGGCTCTAACTTTTTTTCATAAAGACGTAAATCATTTTCATTTTTTTTGGTTTTATTTTTTGTTTTTTATAGAATATTTATTCAAAGTTTTAAATTTAAAGAAAATCCCATGGGATTTTTAACAACATTGAGAGGAGGCTAACTTTTTTCCTAAAGAGGGATTTTCATTTTCATTATTCTTCATTTTTATTTTTAATCATACCCAAGATTTTTATAAAAATCATGATAATCTTCTTCAAGTACTTTGATTTTTAGAAAAAAAAAGTTGTTTAAATATTTGTAGGACTGACTAAAAAGGCTTCATTCTGGCAGCATCGAGTTAGAGTATATATATATTATATATATTTATATATATATATATATATATATATATATATATATATATATATGGATATATATATATATATATATATATAAAAAAATTAAAGAATTCTTTTTTTTTTTATTAAAGAGCACCTGTGAGGAATATAAAGATAGAAGTAGCCGGCTGACGCCTGCTGTTGCAGTACTTAGCACCCCATCATCCCCTTATAAGGTGATCAGTCCCCCAACTCCTTCCATCTTTGCGATTTCCCTCGGGGTTCTCTTTAGTTAAAAGAAATAAAAATTATTACACAATTTTAATTATATATATACAGAAGAGAAAGATATTTTGTCTATAATTATATATATATATATATATATATATATTGTTTATATATATATGATATATATATATATATATATATATATATATATATATATATATATATATATATGTTGTGGAGACCAAGTGACGAGGGCCTGAATAATTACGGTCACTTGACCTCCAGATGAAAAAAAGTAATAAGTATTATCGAAATTAAAAAGTATTTAGAACAGCTGAGAAAATTAAATAGAAAATATATTCAAATGAGGAGATATTTAAAAGAGCCAATCAAGCTTTCTTACTACTGGCAGGGTACAGGAAGGAGGGACCATAAGCTTGCTCCAAATGCTCCTGGTTTGTGGCTGCGAAAGATCACTTTTAAGATTTAGTAAGAGGGGAGAATGAAAAAGAAGTAAAAGATAGGTTTATTTACACACACATACTATCAAAAGTAGTAGAGTTAACAGTTAACATACATTCATCATGTATCCGGGAAACTAGGGGAATAACCTTATGATATAAAAATGGTTACGGGGGTGGGAACCCACAACTGTAACTAAGTTGTTATAAATAATGGTCAGAAGAACTGACTTAATATTACTGATTCTGGGAAGTTATCCAGAATATTAATGGGTCTGGGAAGTTATCCAGACTTGATTAATGGGTCTGGGAAGTTATCCAGACTTAAGAGATTTTTAACTATTATGATTAATCTTGTGAGGTCTATAATGAAGACTCAAAACAAAGGTGAAGACTTCTGGAGAGTTGACCTAAGGTTAATACCCAAAACAAGACTGAGACGGATCTTGTCCAATCTGAATGTGGGGATATCTTATAATTAAGACCCACAATAAAAACCAACAACAAAAGTAAGCCTGAAGAATAGTTCAATGTAGATCAAAAATAAGATCACAAAATAAGAATAGATCTTGTCTATGCTGACTGTGACGTCTTGACAGAAAATCAAGACCGGAAATAAAAACCCTGTAAAATGATTACAGGAATTAGTTTTAGAAAATTAAGAAGTTAAGATATTGAAGTTATTGAAACATGACCATTAATTAAAGAATAAAAGTATGATACTATAATATTAAATTAAATTAAGAGAGAGATCTTACCTTAATGATAAGAACGTTGTCAATGAGGGGTCTTATTTAAGAATATTCATGACGAGACGAGTCAAAGAATCAAGGAGGTGACGAATCTTGGGTAAGTACTGTAACAAAGGGAAGGAAGTGAGTACTTTCCTGTATTATATATTTATTAGATGTGACTTAGAAGTTCAAAACATGATTACATACCTGGGAGAATTTTGAAATATGTGTCTCCTATGTTCAAGAATACATCACTGTGACTGTGTTTAAGGACTGTGACATCATTAATACATTGATACTTTGTTAAGTATGAATCACATTAATAGCTACTTGTTATAAATTATTAGAATAAAATTATAAGTCATGAAATCCTGGGAAGGGCTACTGAAAATAGAAAGACTGTTTTAATTACCCATATAAAACCCAAGAGTAAATAATGAAAAAACAAAAAATACTTTATTCATGCAGCAGTTTAACCTTAATGAATGTACTATCTTATTCTATATTAGAATAAGAATTCCATTCTAGGGTTTGGGAACCACTTTGGAACTAACCTATAACACCACTGTTGTGTGAATCTGACCTGCTCCACAATTACCTCTATATATATATATATATATATATATATATATATATATATATATATATATATATATATATATATAGATATATATATATATATATAAATATATATATATATATATATATATATATATATATATATATATATATATATATATATTATTATTAGGATGTACCGGAACCAGAATTTTGGTTCTGGCCGGAACTGAACTTATTGACTCCCGCTACACCTTACATATTCACTTAAAACTTGCTCGATTTCAACATGGAGTCTTCTCTATAAGCATTCCAAGATCTTACATTATATCCATACTAGTGATGCAGGTAACATCCACAGATCTCACATCCGCTGAACATCTTACATTATTAGAGATCCGCAGATCCGTTAAACACCACACATTATTAGAGATTTGCATCCGCACTTTATCCCCATGATATTGCAGATATTTTATTGTCTAGATAAAGAATTCCAACCAAACTTTAATGAGACATGGGGACTCGTTTCCCACTCAACTGTATTGATAACCTTTCTCACTATCTCACAGCATGAAGTTTATAATAATTTGAGTCAACAGGTGGAAAGAATTGTATTGCTCAAAGAACCTCTTGCATTGTACGCCAGTTAGTATTTCAAAGTTAACATCTTACTAAAGTGGAAAATGACATATCACACTGCATTAAGCTATTGAAACCGTTTGAAGAAATTACCAAAAAAATCAAGGCCTCTAAAACTTGTCTCCGATGTAATACCATTAATCTCAATGCTAAGGAAACATTTTGAACCTTCTTCAAATGAAAATGATGACGGTTTAAAAGAATGAAACATGTAATAAAACTATAGCTATAAAAACGCTTGCCCTGTGAAAGTAAGAACTTTGGTACTATTGCAATCTTACTGAGATCCTTGCTATTGATACAAGTTTTTTTTTGTAAATAATATTAATTAAGTTAAGGCGCCCCTAAGTGTTGTATCTCAAAAGCTTCAGTCCGAGCCTATTAATTTGCCACTCATTAAAAGGAAAAATGAAATCTACAGAACCAAGATACTTTCTACAAGCAAATCAATAATGATTTACTGAAGAATTTCTACAAACCCAGTAGTGATAAAGTGAAACATATTACCAAAATGGTGTTGTGCAAACAATGATTGATACTGGCAGCTAAGAATACGATTGATAAAACTGATGATCTTTTGGAGGTTGTGTTTGAAAATATTTAACACGCTTATAAATTTCTGTAAGGAAATACTTGGTCTGTCCTCCAATTTAGTACCCAAGTGAGTATATTTGGCAATGGTGGGTTAATAGAAGAAAAGAGAACGACTCTCGTGCAGAAAAGGCAGAAAAAATTGATGTTTTCAAGCACAACCTTCCATATTTGAATTTCAACATCAGTACAAAAAAGTATATAATCCATTGTAAAATCTCTTTCATTAAGGAGTGAGGTCGTAATGAGGTTGGAAAGGGGGTGTATTTAGCTGGGTCCTGCCTGCAGACTAGATAAATAGACAATTATATTAATAGATTATGGCTTAAACTCGATATATATATACTGAGTATATATATATATATAGCTATATATATATATATATACATATACAGGTATATATATATATTATATATATATATATATATATATATATATGCATATATATATTATATATATATATATAGTCCAAGGGGGCCCCATTTCCACTTTGGCGGGGGGGCCATATGACTCTTAGTATCATTCCATACTGTGAGCTCTAGTTCTAGTTAAAATTTGATAAGACCTAATAAATTTATTAAGCAAATAGGAATATACTATATAAAGTCTTAGCTGGTCTTCAAAGCTTTAACTCGACGCTCTCGGAACATATATATCCCACAAGAAAATAAAATTTCCTTAAGACATATATTACCCAAACTAAGTGTTATAAGGCTTACCGACATTTAGAGTTCTGTTCGGTGCCAGACGTACGATTTGAGTGATATTTGAAAAATTATCGCATCCAGCTGTGTAGAACGCTGTAGGCTTATATGTAGCAGTCTTACTTTCTAATCAATATGTTTCAAACAAACACCAATATTGTTATGGCTTCCATTTATGTCTTCTTTATTATTATTTATAATCATAAATTTCTTCCTACCTTACTAATCATGCGTTTTTTTCTTAGGTGATTTATGGCAAAGTAGGCATTTTCAGATGAGATATTTCAGGTAGCTTTTAATCACTCTTTACTTTTGTCCCTTCTCGCACTAGCATTCCTGTCACCTATAGACTTCCTGTGACAAGGAATTAACACCTCTCAGCAAAAGCAAGATATTACTTTACTATGTTCACACTGATTGCCTTATAATTTTAGAGGTGTGTGTGCTCCAGTTGAGATTTCTGTAGGTTTGGCTTATGGCTTCTCTATTTTCACAGTTCATCAGCAGCCCTCCGGTCTTCCTCAAGATTCCTCTCAAACAACCTTGTGGAAGTAACTACAATCCCTCCCAAGGGTGAAATGCTGGAAGCTAAGTGCTTTACATCCTTTAGTGTCGTGGGAGCAATACAAATTTTCAAGCAGTATGCCTATTTTTATTTTATCAGGTCTCTAGTACCTAGTCGTCTCCATTCTAAAGTACTCAGCTATCTGCCTCCATTCGAGTTATAAATACATTGTTTATGTTCCATTGTCAGCCCACTCTTGCCCATTCCACCAGTCAGCCTGCTGAGTACATCTCTGTCGCCAAATTTCATCGCTGAGGCCACGCCTGAAATCACATCCGAATGGTAGCAGACCATATTTAATTCAGAGTACCTGGGAGTGTTGCAATAACAGAACACAAAGTTAAGAGATCTTTATCTATTTGCATCCTTTACACACACACATCAGTTCTTGTTCCTTTTTGTAAATATATCTCTCTTGAAACTTGAGTTGAATGGAATTAATTTGAACTGACCTTACAACTTCAACTTACGATCTTAGGTTTGGGTCTAGACCAAACCGATGGATAACAGATACTCAGAAATAGGAATCAACATTTAGATTATCCTCCCCTTAATTTATAATAAACGTTGTTTTAAACGTTTTGTTTTATTTCCCCCGATTCATCAAACCTGACCTTGTTCATTCAAGGAGGAATCGTCAGCATCACTTACTTAAAATTATATTGAAGGTTCATTTTTGCGGAAGGCCCAAATTGAGTGTTCAGGTAATAATAAGTAGTACCGTTAGGAGATACACTAATTCTACCATTAACAGCGGTGTAGGTAGTTAATATTAACTTAGTTAGTATTTTCAGACTAACCTTATAACACTTTAGTCGCCACAGTAACAGTAGTACTAACGGACTAAATTTTCTCTCTTTTTCTATTAGAATTAATTCATTTAATCTTTATTGACAGTTCCTTTTAGTCTCTGATCTTCGACGCTGTCTTAGTTTCTGATCTCACTTTCTAAATGTGGTTTGGGGACCTCTGTTAAGTTAATATCCGGGTCTTCTTTCCATTAACTCTCCCTAACATACTCTTTAAATTTAGTTGGCGCCCGAACAGGGACTGCCATTTGTATTTAGCACTTTAGTAAGGTTTAACAATTAGATATCTGGGTAGATACTACTCACCTGAACAATTCCAATTCGAAAATTCCGCAAAAACAGTTCTACCATTCAAGTTCAAGTCAAGAGACTAGATACAGTTTTAGTTTCATTACAAACTTAACCTCCTTTTTCCTGCAATGCACTCTTCCTACTTCTCATCCCTCATTTATATTTGTTTTTTTGAATTTATATATTTTTGATATATTTTTGATATATATTTTGAAATACAAATTTCATGTACTAACCCTAATGATGACTTCTTCCAACAGATCTGCAGTCCTTGGGGGTGAGGGAGTGAATGTGGGGATGGATGAGGTTGAGAGTCGGCGTGACATGGGAGCAGTGGGCGGTGGTTTAGCGAATATGGGTGGTGATATTGAGGAGGAGATGCCTCCAGCAACTCAACAGGATCTGTTGAGGTTCATCAGAGAGAGGGAGAGAGATGAACAAGGCAGAGCTCAGAGAGATCCACCACCACCTAGAGTTCCTCAGCAGTTAACAGAGCAGGTAGCAAATCCACCTTTAGAGGAATTTATATCTACCATTACTCAGGAATTTAAGTTCCTAAAAGAGGAAACGGCCTTATTGAGGGCACAACAGGCTATACCACCACAACAACCGATTGTTGCTACAGCTACTCCAGTAATGACAACAGATGTGTTGTCCAACGAGATGGCTCTAATAAACTTTGGGTCACCTGTTTCACCATTACTAACAGCACCAATGCAGCAACAACAACAACATCAGAGATATCCAGGAACTACAGCTCAACTATACGGAGGGTCACCCTCAGACTTAATATACACTACTCATACGACGCCTCCTATAACACAACAGACTGACGTGACACACGGACAGCAGTACACAAATATTCCTTATTACAGTCAGGGCATGAATGATCCCTTGACTTCCAGTATGACAGAGACCGTTTTCAGCTCAACAAGCTGGTATCGCACCACTTGTTGATACCAGGTCTTATGTTGTTCCTCCTCAACCACAACCAATCTATACAAATGTAGAGAACAAAACACCGACAAATCTAGCAGATTGTGACATTTTGGAGCGCAAGGCTACGCTTCTCTAATGTCTCAATTCCATTCTATCTGGCTGAAATCGCCAAGAATCCTCCAGAAAGTGAAAGTGGTTAGAGAGTTAAAAGTATAAATATGAAGATCTGATATAGTGAATATTTTGCTGACTTTATGTATTATTTAACTATCCAATGCACCTCATCAATGGTTAAGGCTACTAGGCAGGCAACTTGAAGGTTCGTTCCTGCAGCTGTACAACTTATTAATTAAAGATGACAGGAACTACGGTTCTATTAAAGAAACACTTTTAACATGGTACCAGCAAGAGGAGAAAAGGAAAGACGCACATAAGCTCAATGCTTATCACTCAGCTTACTCCCGGTGAAAGCGTCCGAATGTACGCTCTTCGCCTGGAACATCTCGCAAAGAAAGCCTATCGTGGGCTAGACATGAGAGAACATGATTCTCTACGTACAGCTTTCCTTCTGAGTCTTCCTCCTTACGTCGAGAAACGGATAACAGAATATATCACACAGCAAGAGGAAGATAGTAACATCCGGTGACATGGAGAAAGATAGTGAGTCTTGCAGACACCTACATTCGTGACTACAATAAAGGGAAGAATGTAGCAGCTTCTTCTAACAGCCGGTTTACTGCGTCTCCGGATCAACCTAAACAAGACTTAGACGAGACAATCAGAATAGATGTCATTAATCCAGGTTGGTCGGAGGTTTTACAATCCCAACATGCACAGCCACAACCACCTAAAACAAACAATACCCGCCAACAAAGTACTCGTAACAATACACGTACTTATCCCTCATCCAATAACAGAAATCAGACCCAAAACACTTACACACCGACACGTCACAACGAGAACACTAACAGAAACACCTCCTTTCGCTTAGATTACTGTGAGAATGTTAAGCACGTGATGCATGAATGCTACAAGTATTTAGGAGTATGTAGCTATTGTAAGAAACGCGGACATATAAGAAATGAGTAGGTCTATCAGATCCCCTCCACGTACAAAACCTTTAAATTCTGGTAGAGTGTGTCCGTTTTGTAAGGGCCCACATGCTGGAATTAATTGTACTCAAAGGACACCACCGCGCAATGCACAAAGGACTCAGAGGTTGCCGACAAATAACAGGCAACACAGATCAC
>JABUQX010136419.1:0-43764 GCA_015478945.1 Trachelipus rathkii | reverse complement strand
CTCTTTTTTCGTGGATCTTTCATGATATGTTGGTTAGGTGGGTTGACGGGACAGTCTCGACAGGCCCATGTGGACTTCTTAACTGTCTCTATATTCTTAATAGTTCTTAATGTCTTAGTGTCTAGGAGGGGCTAAAACCGGGACCTAACCTACTGAGTGGACCGGGCTCGATGCCGTAGACCATACCTGGTCTTGCAATCTTTTTGGTAATTTTTTTGAAACTCTTACGTACACTTTGTCTATAACATCGAAAGTTGATAATCGTTAAAAAAAATCGCATTATAGCGATTTTTTTTAGTGAATGATTATCGATAATCTGATAACATTCGACAGTAGCTGTGAAACCTGCGTTTCACCGAGCCACCGAGTGTTAGCGCGCGTGCAAAACGACTCGGAAACGCTTCCGAATTGAAAAAAAATTACATTAACCAATCAGAAGGACACAGAATTTGAGTAACCTGGCAACGCCGATGCCGCGCCGTTCGGATTACACCTGACAATCGTAAACAATACCTCTCTATACTTATATTTATCTTATTTTATGAAATGATACGATAATATTTAGTATCCCTTTTTAGAAACAAATATAAAGGTTAACTAAAAACTATTAATAAGCCACTTACCTAAGCATATTTTGAATCTAAATGGTTTCTGTAAAACAATACCAATCAAATCTTCAGCACCGCCGTTTGCTTAATCCTTATCTAAATCCGAGTATGTTAACAATCGCCGCGCCGACTGTGAATGTACGTGAAGTACTCAGAGTGCGGCACAACGGGCTGGGAGGAAACGATAGCTGGCGTTCCGAGCCCGGGACAGCACCGACTGTGACCAACATCCGGACTGGGAAACGCTGTCGAATTGAAAAACAAATTACAATAAACCAATCAAAGAAAACAGAGAAACATTGGTACCTAGAAACCGGCGAGATTCACCCCGTCGGACAGTGACAATTGTAACATATTGGTATACTCTTATATATTTATTATTTTATGAAAAATACGATATATTAGTATATAGGGTTGGCAGCAGCACCGGTATTTTGGGCACCCGCACCGCACCGCACCAGCGTGTAGCCAGCACACGCACCGCCACCGCACCACGAGTTTTTGAACTTGGGCGCACCGCACCGCACACACGCATCGGCCAGCGCCACTTCGTCATACCGCCCGCACCAAAAGTAGCGCACACGACACCGCACCGCACCGCCACCTCTTACCAATAGCCACTGTGTGGTAACAAAGTTCGTAGTGCTGTTGACAGGAATTCCTAGGAACAACAAAGAATTCGAGTATTTATCACTATGATTTTAGCTCTTACAACATATAACTTATATATCGTATCTATACCTATATATAATATAAATACTTTATATCTATATATATAATATAATAATATATATATATAATAATATAATAATATATACTATAATATATATATACCTAATATAATTATATATATATATAATATTATACTATAAAATATATACAATTACTATGTTAAAGGACATATATAATTATAATATATATATTAATACTTATAATAATATACTTATAATACTATATATTTATATTATATATAATATATATATATATAATATAAATATAGTATAAACTAACTCACTCTATAAAATATATTATATATCATATCATGACATCCTGTAGAATTGTTATCACATAAAGCTGCCAATCGATTTACCCAAATACATAATATATAATATAAACTACTATATATATATTAATTATTACTAGTATAATTATACATATACATATTTATTTATATATAATTTATATGTTATATATATATAATATCATAATATATAATATATGATCGATATATATCCTGTCGACTATTATTAGATTACTCAAGAACAGCAATTACCATAATTATCATATATATATAGTATATATATACTATATACTATATATATATATATCCAAAGTTTGTTATATAAAATATATACTTATATATATATCTACCTAATATATATTATACTATACTTAATTATATACGTATATCATTATACTATGAGTTAGACTTGATAGAGTATTTCAGTTATAAAGAGAATTTAGATTTCTATTTATCAAACAAATAGATTTTCACACTTTTCGAATTAAGTCTTGTCTCTCGATCGGCTTATTAAATCAGCCGCTTTGAGGAAAACGTCTTTCACATTCTTCACACCTATGTTGCTGCGATACGCAACAAGAAACTTTAGACTTTACTAAGTAATTGGAACAAAGCCTTCCTTTCCTTCCAAAATGTTAAAATTCGAACATCAATTGTTCTTATAGTTTCTCCTTATATGATAATAATTTCTCTGTACACAGTTGAGATCTATTATATATAGAGAAAGAATCTACAGACTGAACTTCACTATCGCATCCTCAATTGCTAAGGACTTTGTAAGAAATGTCAAAACTATTGAATATACGAGAATGTCTCTTGAAGATTCATTATATTCACTGGCTCAAAGTTTTCGAAGAAATGGTCTTAGATCTCGCTTTAGTAGTTTAGTTGGTGATTTCAGTCAACGTCCGGTCCGGCGATTTTAAAAAAGTTTCTATATCACTTCCCAAGTCCAGAATCGAATATTTTTTTCTTATATTTGGGGTCCAAGTATGTTGATATAAGACAATTGCGCTTCTTGAAGTAGGGGATTAGGTTTCTTATTTGGCTGTCTTATTTATTTCCTTTAGCCTTTTCTGTTTCTGTCATCGCAATCTTCGAATTGCGACATTAACTGAAAGCCATTACGCCATAAACAGTTGGAACAGATTATCGAAGATGACGGTATTACTTCCCACACAAAACTTTGCGATGCTTTCTTTGAAAGGTCTACCAGGAATATTTTGCAAATTCTGCTAAATTATTCTTTCATTTGTTTTTATAGGCCAGGGATGGGAGTTTTAACTTCAAAGCTGCAATTTCTAACTGCTTGCTCTTCGTTCTATCTAGGTAATGAAACTATTCCAATCTTGTTTTACCAAATCTATCGTATTCTTGTTGAAATCTATGTGAGTAATTTTTTCTGATTTAAGATGCTTTGTAGTCATTCCAATTTTTGGAAATCTTTTAAGAATTAACGTTGCATATTCGAACCTAGCAAACAAATTTTTATGTACAATGTTGAATTTTGTGGTTAGTGAAATAAAACGGATCACATACAAGGTTGTATAGTATTGTGGCGAATGCAAAGTTTACTTCTTTTTTTATATGAAATTCTGACATAGCTTATAATAATCAATTTTTGCCTTATAAGTCACACGACTTAGCAAAGGAAGGCATTCGTAAACTTCTAAGTCTTGAAACCATCTCCTCTGGTCGCAAAGACCCAATGGCCTACAGACCCACATGAGATCCATCACATGGAATTCACCTAAGTTGGAAAAAACCTCAAATTCATAGATTTCACCAATTGCTGTGAGGTAGAGGCTAAACACACTGCACTTTGATATCTTTGGTTGCATGTCCAATAAATCGAATTTACATTAAAGTGATTAAAACTTACCATCTCGACGTGGGTGACAACATACTTGAAATTTTATCGTCTCCATGTCCGTCGTACAAAACAATTTGATACTGATTCCCGTTGGCACATCGTTGCGTCTTTGTGTCGGGGTTGATATTCAGGATCGCGACGAATCATCTATAAGAGTCTGCCAATTTACTATACTTATATATACTTATATATTTAATTATATATATACTATTTATATTATAAAATTTACTATAATCTATATGCTATTTTCTCAATATATATAATATGCATTAATACTTCATATTTTAGAAATATAGCATAAAAGCTGATCAATTAAAACATATAGTAATGGGGACACGGAACGGGACGTCTGATAACAGCGATAATTTCCAGGGGAGTGAACACTTCGGAAGAAAGAAAAGTTTTCATAGGGAGAAATGTAATTTTTATATTTTTGTTTTTACTATATCAGGTTATGAACCGTCGGATTTAAAAAAACCACAGGAAGACGTAACCTACCTAACCTAACCTTAACTTAACCTACCTGTGAATTTTTTAATGCGACCTAACTAACCTGAAATGATGATGATTTTTTTTTTCTATTTCTACCACCTAGAGCATCTCTAATCAATGTATATGTACATTTTCTTTTTTAAATCCCGAAAAGAGTTTCCCTTCCGTGTCACCGTTACTATACTTTGTTACCCACCAGATTATATATACTATATATATATTTAAATTTAATATCAATTATAATCAATATATTATATATGCACATATATAATAGTAAATATTTTATATACATCTATATTATTTTAATTATTATATTACTTATATTATATAATATTATTTGCAGAAAAGTTAATTAACACCAGAGCTTAGTACTGAAATTATTAAATATCTTTATAGTGAAGAAAAATATCATTGTTTTTAAACATGAAGATAACTTGAAACAACCATATTACAGTACTTGGTAAAGTAATAATTATTTTTATTATTATATATGATATATATTTTGAAAGAGCGAATAAAATGGAATCTTGATGTATCATTGGATCGTTATACGTTAACGTTTCTATGGGCTAGGGAAATTAATTAACAAAGATTTGGGGACCTCCTCATTATTTTAATTGATTTTAAATACATAAAATTTTGATAATCAGATAGAGCTAACCTATACCTAACCAATCCTAACTACCTAGCGGAGCTAACCTAACCTAGCCAACTAAATAAAATCCATTTCGCAGCCTCAACTCATATTTACGTATCATAGGGTCTACCTGTGAAATTTTGGTCACAATTGACTCCGTTCCGGTGGGCGCTTACAGTAAGTTTTTCTAATAATATATTTTATTATTCAATATATCATAATTATTATATAATATTATAATATTGATTATATATTCTAGACCTAGTTAAACACAAAATATATTATTATTTACTATCTATTATATTATATAAAATATACTTTATATTATATAAATATATATATATTTATAATGTAACTAAACTTTAAGAATATGGATTAAAAATTTACTCAAGTAAAATTTTAAATTATGATGGAAGCTTTTTATGCAAAAAAGCAGGAGATTCTACAGATCGAAATGATATCAGATCAGCAGCCACCCATTCCACAATAGCTTGATCAATTGAATTTATTTCCTTTGGAACTTATTCTTCGTTTTTCTTCACTTTTGGATCAGATTTGCGTTTTAAATTAAAGACCCCATACTAGGAACGGTTCATTTCATTTTAATTTTCTTTCCATAAAAACGTTGTAAAGTGGTATATGATTTCGTCTTAAATGCCTTTTAAACTTTGAAAGGTTTTTATATTGATTTTAGGAAGACAGAAAGGTCATTTTCTTTGATCTGATCCCCAGTTTTATCATGCAGTCAATTGACATAAGTTATCCATACATTTGTAATGTTCTGGCTGCAAAGTATTTTTTGATGTTTCCTGAACAGAAACGTCCCACTCCATGAGTGTGAAGGACATGAAGGTACTATCCATAGTGGATGGATACTTCGTCCAAAGTTCGAGGCCACTGAAACGTCATTTTATTTTTACCTTTACGTTTGATTATTTTTATTGATAGGCATATATTTTTTTAAATCAAACGTAGTTATTTTTCTTCGCTACAAAGTTAAAAATTAAATATGCAGAAGACATTTTCTAACATTATAAAAAAATCTTCCAATTGAACATTGAATATTAAACAATAATAAATACGTCGCTGAGCATACAAGCTAACAATCACTCCTAGCGCACTGCGATTGCTATACAAGCTGAATCCGACTGGACGTAGTGATTTTAATCTTCAACAGTCGGAGATGCGACTACAGCCTCGTCAGGAGACTCGTGACCTTGAGTTAATATTGAACATGACGATCCCGGACTCTTTGAGTTAAGTTATATTAAACTCTAGATATCGTATATTATATATATAATATATATATATATATATATATATATACTATAATTAATATATATATATATATTATATATATAATATAATATATCATAATATATATATAATTATATATATATATAATAATAATTATATATATATTATTATAGAAATATTACCTCAATTTAAAACACATTTAATTTCAAACTCACGCACGCACGCACCAAAGCTTTGCACGCGCACCGCACCGCACCGCACCAAAAAGCTGTCGCACGCGCACGCACCGACAGCCAGCTAACAAAAAAAAATTCTCGCACGCGCACCGCACCGCCCGACATTTCAACAGCTCGCACCGCGCACCGCACCGCACCGCACCACCGGTGCGCCTTTGCAACACCTAATTCGTATCGAATATTAAAGTTCAACTTAAAATATTAAAACTCATTTGGCCAAAGCCATTTGCCGAACTTGGGCTTTGTAAGAATTTGTTGTGTAAACAACAGTATACCTTCCGCAGCCCGCCCGTTTCTAATTCCCGAAATTCCGAGAATTTAAAGCCAATAGGGCGCCCCTGACTCGCTGACAGTTTACATGACGTAGAAGTGCGGAAACGGGTCTCGGGAAACTTATAGCAGCGATGCGCCTGACTTTAGTGCCCACCCCGGGGCTGCAGCGGGTTTCGGGAACCGAGTCCCTTGTGCAATGCGCCTTGTGCCGCGCCGGGCTGCAGTACGGGCCTTCGGAAACGCAGCTAGTGTTTTTTGTATTTCACGATTTTCATCCTTACGTGAATAATGAAAGCCGAAAAAGTTTTGATACTTTTGTAGAAGTTATTGGTCGTATATTTTTCGTGAAACATTAAGACTCTAAAATGTCTTAAAATCAGTAAAAAGACAAAATATTTTTAAACCATTTTTGCTAATGAGGTGTTTCTAGTTTTAAACTACAGTACTTTACATGAACCCAAGTCAGTAAATAGCCTACTCCACAATTACCCTTATGGCAACTTCTTAATTTTCTTCTGTGCACAATGGTCCTCTCCGTCTGGTTACTATAAAGAATTTAATTGGGATCTCTGCATTATCAATAGATGTAAATATTTTGTATGTAGATTTGTATCATATCCCTTCTGAGAAATCACCATTCTCCAGAAAATATTCTTAACACATCTCCTTCAGTCTCATACGCTCTTAACCCTCAAACCCAGAAATCATCCTTGTTGCCTATGTTGCAGCTCCTCTCTAACATATGTCTGTTCCTTCAAATAGGGGTCCAATACTTTTCGCCATATACCCTAATTACTAGCCTAACAAACTATTATACAGTTTATAACTTCCTTGTTCTTGTGTAAAACAACTTATGATTTATTATATCTTAGGATCTCTATAAGTGTAGTAATTTAGAAAACCAGATTTTTTTTCGGGCGGCGATAAACAATTTTTAGGTACTTTCTGGCGCAAATGTGCCTCAGAAAAAATTGCGCCACATTGCAGAATCTTTCGGCACAGTCCAGGCCACTTAACTGGATGGTTTGATTTGGACGAGAAAGTTAATAAGTGAATAATAATAATAAATAGACTACAGATAAATAAATAATAATTAAATCCATTAAATAATAGCAAAAAAAAAAAAAAATAAATGGAAAAAATAAATAAATAAATAAATAAATAAAGAAGAAAAATAAATATAGTAGGAAAAATTAAAAAATAAATAAAAAAATAAATAAATTAAATGAATACGACAAATAAAATGATAAATAAAAATAAAATAAATAAATAAAAAATAAAAAAATAAGTAAAATCAAATAATTAACAATATATATATATATAATATATATATATACTGATATATATATTATAATACTACATAATATATTAGTATATTATAGTATATATATTATATATATATAATATAAATATACTATATTCATATATATTAATATATATTATATATATATAGTATATATATATGTATATATGAATCTATATTAATAATATATAATATATATATTTATTAATTATATATATATATATATATATTATATATAGTATTTATAATATATATATATATAATATGTATTATAGGCATAATTCTATATATATATTATATAGCATATATATATATATATATATATAATATATATAATATTATATATATATATTATTTTATATATAAATTATATATTATTAACTATATAATATTATTTATTATATTAATATATATTATATATTTATTATATTAATATTATTATAATGGATTATTATGGCTGATAGTATATAGAATAGATCATAGGAAACTAGTAACTTTATTATATATATAATATATATATAATATATATTAAATACGTATAATATATAATTATATATATATATCAAATATATATGGTCAGCCTCTGAGACCCAATCATATCTCAAACTACAATAGCTACAGAGGAAAGGAATACATTGCTGGAATAGTGGGATCCAATTTTTTAATGCGGAAAATGTAAAAATAAAAATAAAAAATATACTTAAAAAACTACAATAGCTACAGCGAAAGAATACATTTTTGGAATAATAATTATTGTAAGAGGAAAAATGTTAAAAATACATAAAAAAAATTTATTGTTGATAATTATAGTGAGATAGGATCTAGAGGCCTATTTAGTGACTGTTTATTATGGTTCACGGTGTAAACATAAATAGGACTGTTCTATTGAATTTTTGCTTTTTGTTTTTAACTAAAGACTACCCAAGGGTTAGTACGCATCCGATTGCGAGATCGGAAGGTACTCTCGGACTTCAGGGGACACATACGGGGATGGAGATATTCCCCCCTCCGCGGGAGGGTCTTCCGGCACCACCGCTCTTTGGTATTTGGGGATCGCGGGGGTTCCTCCGCCCTCTCCTACGGGGTATGGAAAAGCCGTCCCCACCCCTGTAGTTCCCACGTCGGCCTCGCCCCCTAAATGCCGTGTAATACCTAAATAATTAGCTATATATATACCTATATATCCCAGCACCCCCCACAAAAAATAGCCAAATTTTTTTATGTTAAGTTTTTTTCCGCACATAAATTGCCACCAGCATTCCAAGCAAATTGTATGCTATTTCCTGTATTATTGTAGTTTTTGAATATGAGATCGTAATTGAAACAAATTTTTCTGTTAATGAATCATCGTTACCCACTTATTTATATATATATACTAATATATATACTAATTATCTAATATAATATATATAATATATATATAAATTAATTATTATATATACTGTAATATTTTTATATATCAAAAATATATATTTATATTCAATATTGTATGTGGTATATATATATACTACATAATATATATATATTATAAAATTATATAGATATAAAAAATATCTCTGATTTGGAAGAACCAATTTAATATGCATTTAATAATAAAATACAAATTTTTATATAATTCTTGGTTTTGAAGACCTGTAACATAAAAACGTTGGACACTTAGCTAAATCTTGCTTACACACAAGTCATAATACCATAATGGTTCAGGATTATTATAATAGTCTAGTCCAGACATCTCATTTTTATTTAAAACCCTTTGAGATGAGAACAACTGCATTGACGAGAAAGCAAAATTAAAATCATTCTTCTGACCTATAACTTATATATATATAATTATATATATATACTTATATATAACTATATAATATATATATATAGTAGTATATATTATTAATATTATATATACCTATTATATATAAGTATATATAGTATATAGCTATATATATAATATCTATAATATATACATATATTAATATATATATATACATTCTATATATATATATATACTATATCTTATATATATATATATTATTATATAATTATATATATATATTTATATATATTATATAATATATTATATATATATATGATATTATATATATTAATATATAATATTTGAGAACGTACTTTGACTCATGAATTCGAAAGTGACCACACAAACTACCAAGAGTACTATCTATATATTTTTATAGGTTCAAACTTACCAAGGAATGACAGGTGTATTCGTACTAAATATTATTCATTACACAACAAATAAATAAGTTAAATCTTAGTTTTTGCAAGACCTGTAAACATAAAACGTGGACTTGAGTAAATTTCGATGCTGTACACAACAAGTCATAGGACCCATTAGTGATTTAATTACTATATGGTCAAGTCCCGACATATCATTTTCATTTGAGACCCTTAGATGGCATCAATAGCATTGAGCGAAGACAGAAAGATTAAAATTCTATTTCTGAACATAATAAATTCGGAACGTGAACTTTTGATTGAAATTCGAAAGTCGACACACAAATACACGATACCTTATCTGAAGTATTATTACTAAGAGTGAACTCCGAGTTCAACATTAAGATTTGAGAACCTCTAAATATTGGCATTTAACAACAAAATAAATAACGTTATAAATTCTTGTTTTTGAAGACCTGTAACAATAAAACGTGGACCTTTGAGCTATAATTTCCGATGTTACCACACAAATATAGAGAACCCAGGATTCAGATTACTATAGGGATGACAAGTCCCGACACATCATCATTTTCATTTGAGAACCTTTCGAATGAATAATTAGGCATGAAGCGAGTCAAAAAAAGTTAAAAAATAATTCTTCTGCACACATAATATAATTTCGAGAGCGTAATCTTTAAGGACAGCAAGTTATTCGTGACACAACAAATATACCGGCTTGTTACGAATTTCAACAAAAGATTGGGACTCTAAATATTAGCATGAACAAAAAATAAATAAGTTTAATTCTGTTTTTCGAAAGCCCTGTTAACATAAACGTGGACCTTGAGCAAGACCATATGGTTTTCTAACTCACCCAAGTGGCAGACCATAGTGATTCTAACTACTTTATGGTCCAAGCCCAGACATCATCATTTTCATTTCAGAACCCTTTAGGAAGCATGAATAAGTTAGCGCATGAGACTCGAGAACAGAAAAATTAGTAAACTCGAACTATATATTATCGAGAGCGTGACTTGATCTGAAATTCGAACAGTGAACAAGAAATACCACGTGACTATCTAATATATTATTCTATAGGTTTAACTGGTCGAGAAGTCAATTTATATTTGAAACTTCTCTATATGTAGCATATAATTACAAAAAGTAAAAAGTTTAACCTTTCTGTCTTTTACAACAGCTGAAGATAAAAAAACGTCGGCGACCTTGGCTAGAATTTCGATTGCTCTCAAACACCGTATGCATGTGATTCTAACTAATTATATGTCAAGTACCCACGAATTCATACATTTTAATTTTACAGAACCCTTAGAATGACAGACAATCTGCATGTCAACGGGAGAACAGCAAATTTGAAAGTCATTCGTTTCAACACTATATATATTTTCTGAGAACGGAACTTTGATCGAAACTTCGAAAGTGAACCAAACAGCGAGCAGGGAATACGAATAAACTCAAGTATATTTTAAATAACAGAAGCGTTATCAAAACTCACAGAGTATCAACATTAAGACATTGAGAACTATTAAATACTCTCAGTCAGATTTAAACAATCAAATCAACTAAGATTTACCAATTTCTTGTTTTTGAAAAAAAAGAACCTATAAACCTCAAAAAACGAGAATAGACTTGAGCGCTAAATTCGATGACTTAACACAAGTCTATAAGATTCTGTGATTCTAAATATATTTAGATGTCCAAGTCCAGACGATCATACATAATATATCATTTGAGAAACAACCATTGCGAATGGGAATATTAGGATGAGACGAGACAGAAAAATTAAATCAAACTTCGGAACCCATATAATATTTCACATAGCGTGAACTTGTGATCTGAAATCAAAGTGGACACGACAAATACCACGATACTATCTAATAATATACTATGTATATATAAGGTACAACTGTCAAGAGATCAACCACATGATTTCTTAAATCGCGTATATCAATAACCCTTAGCCATATAATGTTAAAAATAAATAAGATTTAAACCATTCTGTTTTATCTAACACACACCTTGTAAATAAAAAGATCCGTGGACTTAGCTTAATTTTCAGAATGCTTACACAGCAAATCATAAGGCACCATTAGTATTCTAAAACTCATTATATGGTCAAGTCCCAGCACATATCGCTTTAATTTAAGAACCCCGTATTAGAATGAACAACTGCTCAATTGAACGAGAAAGCAAAAAATTGAAATGATTCCTCTGAAGCATTAATATAATCCATTTCGAGACGTGAACTTTCAAATGGAGAATGTGCGAATAGTGAATCAACAAAATTACCACAGGAATACTATCCAACTACCTAATTATATCTACAAGGTTTAAACTCCCACGGTTCAACATTAAGATTGAGAACTTTCTAAAATAATTAGACCATGGTTAACAACAAAATAAACTAAAGTTATAAAATTCTTGCTTCTTTGATTGGACCTGTAACAGTAGAAAAACGTGGCCCCTTGAGTAAATTCGCATGCTTACACACAAATGATAGGGAACTCTAGAGGTGATTCTCACTCTTCACTATATAGGCTCCAAGTCCCAGACTCAATCACATATTTCACTTGTGAACACCCTTGTAGAAATGAATTCCATTAGCCATGAGCGAGTCAAAAAAATTTAAAAATAATTCTCTGAAACCAGTATATAATTCGAGACTGTGAACTTGTGATGATCCCTGAAATTCGCAAAGTGAACACAAATACACGAACTATCTAATATATATAATCTATAAGGTCAAGCTCCCAGGTTCAACATATAAGATTTGGGAATTCTAGAATATTAGCATTAACAACCAAAATAAATAAGTTCTTTTGAAATTTTGAAGACCTGTAACATAAAACGTGGACCTTGAGCTAAAATTCGATGCTTACTCACAAGTCATAGGACCATAGTCGCATTCTAATCTTATGATGGTCCAAGGTCCAACATTCATCTTTTACATTTGAGGAACACTCTTAGAAGAATAATTGCATGAGCGAGGACCAGATAAAAATTAAAAATCAACTTGGAACATATATATTTTGAATCACTGGTGGTCCTATGACTTGTGTGTAAGCATCGAATGTAGCTCAAGGTCAACGTTTTTATGTTACAGGTCTTCAAACATAAGGATTTAAACTTATTCTATTTTATTTGTTAAATGCTCAATATTGAAGTACTCCAAATCTTTAATGTTGAACTCTGGTGAGTTGAAACCTAATAATATATATATTACGGATAGTATCGTATAGGGTATTTGTGTGTCACTTAATCGACATTTCGAGTCAAAGTTCACAGCTTCGACTAATATATATGTTACAGAAGAATTATTTTAATTTTTTTTGACTCGCTCATGCAATTATTCATTCTAAAAGGTTTCAAATGGAATAATGATATGTCTGGGAACACTTCTACCATATAGTAATTAGAACTCCTATGGTCCTATGATTTGTTGTAAGCGCATCGCAAATTTAGCTCGAAGAGGCCCAGCGTTTTTATGATTCAGCGTTTTCAAAAACACGAATTTATTATTGTATTTGTTGTTAAATGCTTCAATATTAGAAGTTCTCAATCCTCTTAAATGTGAAACTCTGGAGTTTAACCTTGTAATCTAAATATATTGCGATAGTTCGCTCGGTATTTGTGTGTCACCTTTTCGAATTTTCAGATCAAAGGTCAACGTCTCGAAATCTATATGTTCCAGAAGAACTGATTTCAATTCGTTGCTTTCTCGGCTTTCATACTTAAGTGGGTTCTTCTAACGGGTTCTTAAATTAAAATGTGATGTTGGGTAAAGCTTTTCTTCCATGGGGACTAGAAATTCTTTCTCCTCTAGATATTTCGTGGGAATCGAAAATTAAGCCTCAAGGTCCACACGTTTTATATTACAGGTGTTCACAAAACAGAATTAACTTTTTTATTTTAATTAACTACTATTGCTAATATATAACGAAGCTTCTCAAATATATATTGACTCTGAGAACAGGTGACCTTATAATAATATCTATTCAGATATGTATCCGTGGGTATTTGACATGTGTCACATTTCGATTGCAGTATTTCAAAGTCACGCTATTCGAAATATATATGTCCGAAGTTTGATTGTAATTTTTCTGTCTCGCTCGAATGGCTGAATATTCTTCTAAAGGGTTCTCAAATGAAAATGACCTGATGTCTGGGACTTGGGCCCAGTCATAATATTAAGAATACACTCGATGATCTCTCGCATCTGGTCATGCTTATGATGTAAGGCACTCGAAATATTCTAGCTCAAGGTCCACGTAATTTTATGTTACCCATGTCTTCAAAACAGAATTTAAACTTATTCTATTTTCGTTGTAAATATATTAATATTAAGAAGTTCTCAAATCTTAATGTTTAACTCTGGGAGTTCAACCTTACCCTGTTTTGGGAGTCTTTTGAACCTTGTTAATAAAATTAAATTAGGATGTATCGGGGTATTTGTGTGTCACTTTCGATTTCGGATCAAAGTTCACGTTCTCAAAATATATATATGTTCAGAAAGAATGATTTCAATTTTTGTTCTCGTTCATGATAACGTCTCGTTATTACTAAAGGGTCCTTAAATTAAAAATGATATGATAGATTTGGGACTTTTTGGGACCACCTCTGGATTAATAGTTACGAATCACTTATGGGTCCATAGGTGTTGTGTTTAGCATGAAATTTAGCTCCAGGTCCACGTTTTTTTATTGCAGTGTGTTAAAAAAAAAGAATTTAAACTTTTTTATTTTGTAATTATATGCTAATATTAAAGAAAGTCTCAAATATGACATATTGCTCTACTGACAGGAACGTTAACCCACGGATCGTTTCCTGAACAAAACGTGTTAAACTTGAACCTTATACATAAATATATTAGATGTGTATTCGTGGATATTTTGTGTCACTTTCGATTTCAGAGTCAAGTTCACGCTCTCGAAGATTATTGTAATCGAAGTCTTTGATTTTAATTTTTCTGCTGCCATGCTCTAATTATTCATTCCTAAAAGGCGTTCCTTCAACGAAACATATTGATGTCTGGGACTTGGACATATGAATATTTAGAATGTCCTATGGTTCCTAATATGTGTGTGTAAGACGATTTCCTAGCTCTGGTTTCCACGTTGTTTGTTACGCGGCTTCAAAAACAAGAATTTAATTATTTATTTGTTTGTTAAAATGCTTGAATAATTTGGAACGTTCCAAAATCTTAATGGTGAACTTGGAGATTGAACCGGTGGTATGTGTGTGTCACTTTGAATCTTCAGATCAAAGTCAACGCTCTCGAAAACTATAGTGGTCAGAAAGACATATATTTTTAATTTTTTTGACTCGCTCATGCTAATTATTCACGTCAAGGGTTTCTCAAATGAAAAATTCGATGATGTCTGGGACTTGCACCAATAGTAATTAGATCACAGTGTGGTCATTTATTGCCATTTGTGTAAAATTTTAGTAGAGCATCGAAATTTGGCTCAGGTCCACGTTGTTATAGTTAAGGAGTCTTCAAGAACAAGGAAAATTTTAACTATTTAATTTTTGTTAAATGCTAATATTTAAGTTCTCAGATCTTAATGTTGAACTTCTGGGCGCTTCAACCCTTTTATAATACCTATTTTAGTACAGATAGTATCGTAGTATTTTGGTGTTCACTCTTTGAATTTCGATCAAAAGTTCACGTTCTCGATCCCCTCTATATGATTTCATAAGTTTGATTTTAATTTGGTCTGTCTCGCTCATAGCTACATTATATCATTCTCTAAAGGTATCGTGCGAAGAATGAAAATGATGATGTCTGGGACTTGAACCATATAATAAAATCACTATGTTCCTATGACTTGTGTGTAAGCATCGGAATTTAGCTCAAGGTCCACGTTCTTTATATTACAGGTGTTCAAAAACAGAATTTAAACTTATTTATGTTTGTCTGTAAAGCTACTATTTAGAACAGTTCTCAAAGTCTTAATGTTGAACTCTATGAGCAGTTGAACCTTTTTGAATATATGATTAGTCATCGTATCTCGGTATTTGGGTGATAGTCACTACTTTCGAATTTCGCAGATCAAAGTTACGTTCTCAAAAATATATATATATCTATCATATTTATTTATATCTATTTATTAGCTATTTTATATAATATAATTTATTATATAAGTTATTATATTATATCTATTATATATATAAATGTTGTATGTTATATTATATTATATGTATATATTTCTATATGATATGTATGTATATGTCTATATATATATACTATTTATATATATTATATTACTGAATATATATATATATATTATATATATATATATATATATATTAATATAATATATATATATATATATATAGGATTGTCAATAATATACTATATTATATATATATAATATTATTGTTTCAGAAGAATGTTTTAATTTTTGGAATGCTTTCTCGTTCATTGCTAGATTTGTCTTCTAAAGTGTTCTTAATATGAAATGATGATGATCTGGGGACTAGAACCATATAATAATTGGAATCACTATGGTCTTATGACTTGTGTGTAAGCATCGAATGTTAGCTCCAAGGTCAGCGCCTAGGGAACGCCTTCAAAACAAGAAGGGAAGCAACTTATTATAATTTAAATGCTATATTTTGAGAAAATGTTTTTAAAGTATTATTACTGTCATTTAATGATAATAAAATTATGTGTGGTTGCATCTCGTTCTATATTATGTTATTTATTATAATATTTAGGTATAACTTATAGATTTATATTATATATATAATATTATAATATATTTATATATTATTATATTATATATATATATATTATATAATATATTATATATATATATAATATATATATGATATTATGGGAAAGATGTATTTCAATTAACAGCAAAAATTTCTTCAATTCCATTCTCAAATCTCAAAAAAACTGCAATAGCTACAGGAAAGGAATACGATTGATGGAATGGTGGATTGAAGTAACTGTTCGGAATATAAAAAAAAATATTAAACATAAATAAATATGGGCTATTTTTTTGGGGGGGTTGGGAAAGTTATAATATATATATAATTATTTGGGTAAAGGTATTTACACGGAATTTTAGGGCGCGCGACGCGACTGGAACAAGGGGGACGTTTTTCCATTACCGACGTAGGAGTAGGTGGCGGAGGAACCCCCGCGACACCCAAATTGCCATAAAGAGCGGGGGTTCCGGAGACCCTCCCGGAGGGGGGTGAATTATCCCTACCCGTAGTCTTCCCCGGAAGGCGCAGAGACCCCGACTCTGCATCGGTGCGGAGGTATACCCTCTGGGTTTATTCTTTAGGTTAAAAAAGCAAATTTAATAGAGTCGAATATTTATTTATTTAACGGTAACCATAAAAGTCACTAAATAGGCCTCTAATCATATTACTATAATTATTAACCAAAATTTATTTTAATTATTTTTTTTTAATTCCTTATCCGAAAAAGTCGTTCGTCGATGTACTTCCTTTATCGCGTGTAAGCTAGTGTAGTTTTTAAGATATAATTTTTTTATTTTTTTATTTTTTACATTTTTTTCGGGGGTACTTAAAATTGGACCAGCATTCCAGCAATGTATTCCTTTTCCTAGGCTAGCTGATGGTATTGAGAATGAGATTGTGGCTCTTATCTAGAGGCCTGACAATTATACTATATAGTATATAAGTTTAATATATTATATATATATAATTTTATATAATTATCTTTATTATATATATTATTTTAATATTATATTTATTATATTTAATGTACTTATTATATATAATATTAATATATAGTATTATTATATATATATAATTATTTATATAATAAATATATATATATATAATATTGTAATAGTATTATATATATTATTATTATATATATAATATATATTATATATATATATAGATATTATAATATATATATTTAAGATTTTATATAATAATATATATTATATATAATTTAGACTATTAAATTAATATATATATTATAATTAATTTTATTATATAAAATTATATATATATAAATATATTATTTATTATTATATTGTCAATAAATTATATGTACTTAATTTATATAATTAATTTGATATAAATAAAGATATATAATCCAATAATTATCTTATAATAAAACTATCTATATAATCTTTACATATATTTGTATAAATATTTTTATATATAGTTTAAAACCATATTTTATACTCAATATTATATATATACCTGTATAGTATATATATTGTTTGTAATATATTATAATATTAAATAATATAATATAATCAAATTATGTAAATTATAATATATATAACTATATTATATAACACTTATTTAAAAGGGATTCGTATCCTCTCCTTATTGTTAATTAATTTATTGATTTTTCTGCTGTTGTATAATTGAACACTTTATTTTAAGAGATTATTCATTAATTAATTAAACAAATATTCTATTATTTTATTTGTTCATTATCTTATTAATTTATTTATTTTTTATTTTATTTTATTTTTTCCCACTATATATATATATTTTCTATCTATCTATCTTTATATCTATCATTAATTATTTATAATAATTTATTTGTTAATTATAACTTTTATTTTTATTTTTTCCACTTATTTTTAATTATTTAATCTTTTTATTTACTTCTATTTATTTAGTTAATGATCTTTCATTTATTATAATTTATGTTTGATTTTATGTTGAGTCCCTGAATGAATATAAACAGGTCCTTGAGAACTTTTTGTCGCTCCTAGAAAGTTGTCCCCTTTATTAAAATATGATCTGTGGCGCAATTTTTTCTTATGTGGACGAAAAATTTCTTTCGACGAAATCTCTGCGAATATGTGTTGTCTTAAATTATACACATATAGATCCTAAGATTAATAAGTGCATAATGTTGTTTACAAGAACAAGGAAGTTATAAACATGTAAATAGTATGTAGGCTAGTATTAGGGCGTATTATGAGCAAAAGTTGGACCCTATGTTTGTACAGACATTGGATTTCAGAGTTCAACATAAGGAACAAGCATCGGACGTCTTGGTTTTGGTGTAAGAGGAATATAATCTGCACCTGGTGGGAATAATTCTGGGTCAGGGCCCAAGGGGTGAGCAATTCTCAAAGGATATGATACAAAGGTCTACATACAAATATTTACACTTCTATTGATAATGAGAGACACAATAATTCTTTAATAAGTAGCTTACCACGGCGAGAGACCAATTGGCACAGTAATTGTAAAATTAAGAGATGCTAAGGTAATTTTGTCGGAGTAGGCTATTTTACTGACTCTGGTCATGGTGAAATACTGGTTATCTAAAAACCGTATACAATCATTTTTAATTTACAAAATGTCATGTTAAAAATTTATTTTTCTTTTTTACTGATTGTCTCGTACATTTTAAGTTTTATATTTTCAAGAAAAATATAACCAATAACTCTACAAAAATCAAAACTTTTCGGCTTCATTTCATTCACGTAAGGATGAAAATCGTGAAATACAAAAAACACTAGCTGCGCATTTCCGAAGCCCGACTGCAGCGGGCGTAGGCCACAGCGTCGCGCATAATGCATTGCAGCTTGCGTTTCTCCGAGCCCGATGCCAGCCCGTATGCGGGCACACATTGCGATATCTACCATCGATTCCCGCGAGCTCCGTATATGTCGCACTTCTACCGTATTGATAGTAAACTACAGAATCTAGCGCACCTTTTGTAAGTTACTCAATCGGAATAAGGTAACGGGCGGTGCTTGTCGGACGGATACTTGTTTACAATCAAACGTATTATCTTTAACAAGCATGTCGTCGGAAATAGGCTTGGCAAAAGTTCTTTAATATTTTCAGCTATAATTTTATATTAAGAATACTAATTAGGGTTGACCAATACACCACCAGAACCGGTGCGGTGCAGCTGCGGAGCGCGTCATGGTGAGAGCAGTTACGTCGGAGCCGGATGCGGTGCGCCGGTGCTGAGACCAAAATCCGGTCCCCGCGGAACAGGTGCGAAGCTTGCGCGGGGCGGAATCCTTTTGGTGCGTGCGTGCGGGTGCGCGGATGCAAAGCCTTAGCGTGTCGGGAGCGGTGCTTCTACGCGGTGCTCGGGCCCTTTCAGATTCCAATTATTAAAAATTGTATATTATATTTTAGTATTATTATATTATTATATATTTTATGTGTATATAGATACTTCATTATAATATATATATTAGAATTAAGAAACTATACTATATAATATACTATAATATTGGCTTAAAATATATAGTTATTATATAATATTTCTATTAATATATTATATATTATATACTATAGCTATACTTTCTAGAGTTCCTGTTTGTATCACGTAAGCTCAAAGGGACCGCGAGTTCATGTCATTTATTCATGGATAACGTCTAAGAGTCAGTAGTCTCTGAGTGCTGTATAAAGGTTGCATCTCCGAAACACTTTTGAAATTAAATCACCATATTTAACGACAGTCGGATTCAGTTGTATAGCAATCGCAAAGGCTGGAAGTGATTGTGATTGTAAGCTGTATTCTAGCACAAAAAATTATTGTTTAATATACATAAGTGTTCGTAATTATCCAGGTATCTATTTTTATCAAAAACTCTAATCTCTCTGATATTTAATTTTACTTTGTAAGAAAAAAAAACTTACGTTTGATTAAAATATCAAGCCTATCCAAAAATAAATCAACACGTTAAAAGGTAAAGAAATAAAATGACGTCTCAAAGTTGCTCAGGATGCTTGACACGAAGTCACCATCCACATAGGGAAGTACCTTCATTCCTTCCAAACCTCATTGGGAGTCGGAGTCTGTTTCAGGAAACATCATCAAATACGTTGCAGCCCGAACATTACAATTGGAAGAAACTTTTGTTCGCATCTGCTATAGAGAATAACCTGGGAATAATATAAAAGAAAAGTGAAAAATTTTTTTTTTTTCTAATCAATAAATAAGGCCTTTCATTTAAGAGAGCATTTAAGACGAATATGATCATATACACTTTTGAGCAACGAATTAGAAAGAAATTAAAATGAAAATGAACGTATTAGAGAGAGTATGGGGTCTTAATTTAAAACCATTTCTTTCAAAAGTGAAAAAACAGAGATGAATTCAGAAGGAAAAAAATCATTGTCAAGCTATTGTGATGAGAGTGGCCGCGATATGATTTCATCGATCGTAGAATCTCCTGCTTTTTAGTATAGAGTATTAGTTATTGGATAATTGTTTTATCCATCTATACTTAATGTTACTTAAAGTTTAAGGTTAACATTATATATATATCATATTATACTATTATATTATATAGTGTATTTATATAATTATAATATTTTATATTATAGAGTATTATATTATATGATCTTATATATATAATATATAATGTATATAAGTTATTATATAGAGGTCATCTTGACTTATGTCTATTCTGTAACCTATTTTTCTGTATATATTATTATTTTTCATATTAATAGTTATATGTAAAAATTACTTATCGTCCACAGCGGAAAACGGAGTCGTCAGACTCTCTTCAAAAAACTTCACAGGTAGACCCTTGAACTGTGATAGTATATGATATCTAGGCGCGAAAATGGAATTTAATGGTTTTCTAGAAGTCAGACTATAGTTGTCTAAGCAAGTATTTTACTATATTAGTTAATAAGGTTAAAAGGAGAAAAGAAGAAGTAAATGAACATGTTCTTAACGAAAAACTTAACTAGCAACTTGTTTAACCGAACTTACTTGGAAGACTGTAAAAAATAAAATATTTTTCAATCAATTTTATGTGTTATTTCCTACTCATAGAATAAAACGTTGTATACCTAGAGAATCATTTTCATAAACAAAATCATAGTATATAACAGGTTCTAATCACAATCCACAGATTGCTATATATATATGTTATTAAAATTATACGCAGATGCACATGTAACAATGATGACAACGTACAAAATAATATATATATTAAATAATTATTAAGTCTCACATTTATTCACCGCCTCTCTTTTGATTCGTCAAATAAATCTTCCTCATAGTTATATTTTCCTTCACACTTTTTTATAGTTAAAGGAATATTAATATTTATAATTATTTGTATGATTATAACTGTTGTAGTCTCTGAAATGTTTATTTACAATTTGGTATTATTTTATTTACTACAAAAAACATTTTAAATAATTATATATATAATTAAATAAAAAGAAAAAGTCTCATTATATACATTAAAATATTACAATATGTACAATTAATAATAATACTAATATTATATATATATAGTGAATTATATTATTCTATAGTATTATGAACTGATATCATTAATGATCTATATAATTATCTATATTGACAGGATATGAAGTAACTTAGGTGACTAAGGAACCACAACTTTCAACTTAAAAAAGTATTAACACTTTATCAACATCAACATACTTCCAAAATTTCACGGGTCTTTATCATCATTATTTTCTGCACTTTATATACGTATTAGGTCGCATTTAAAAAAAATTCACCAGAAGCTTGATTCTAAGTTGCGTTTAGGTTAGGATAGGTTTACGTCTTCCTGTGAGTTTATTTAAAAACAACACAGAGATATATTAAATAATAAATACTCAAAAAATAAAAAATACAATTTTTCAAACTATTGATACATTTTCTTAATTTTTTGATTTATCGTGTCTCGAAAGACCTATTGAAAATTCCTGAACAAAGTCCCACGGTTTCCGCTGGTCCCGCCTTACATATTAATTTTAAAGATATCTATAATTAAAATTTTTTGCCAAATTTACCAACATATATAAAAAGTTTGGTAAAACTTGTAGTAGTTATTCATAAAACAATAATATATAATAAGAAATAAACATAATGTATATACATATTAATGTAGATTAAAGCCCTATAAATAGTTTAAGCAGAAAGCTTCTTAAAGCTAGTAAGGTATTATAATATAAGCATAGATATAGTTAACAAGCAGTATTTAATAGACAGTCAGAGTTTATCATTAAATATATAGTTATTTCATCAGACATTAAAAGCAAGATAAGTTAAACTAGTTTTTGTAACCAATAAAATAAAGCATATAAGTATTACAAAAAATTGTGTATGACGCTCACTTTATTATAAAACAGGGATTAAAACTAACCATAAAGTCATATCAATCCCTCATAAATAAATCATATCATATTGATTAAGGAAATCTATTAAGCTATCTCAGATCCTTGTATATCGAGCCCGACAACCTGAGAGCGGCAATATGCAACGATCATATAATGTGTTGACTGTATATCGATTTTCATGATGAGTATTGTTGCTCACGCCAGTTCCGAAACATATCGGCGTACACCAGTTTAAATCTAACTTTTAACTATTATTTTGTGTTTTATTGGATTTTAGTATATGGTACGATATATTCTTAGTTTATGTTATTGTCTCTTATTATTTTCACACGTCAGATTGATGAAACTTCGAAATTTGCGTGTTTTTTATCGTTGATGCATATCCCATGGGTGCACATCTCACTTAGTGTGTGTGTCTGTAAGTTTTCAGAAAATGCTCTTCCTTTGCTGTTACTATAATGGAACAATATTTATAAGCATCGTCAGAAATTGAATTATAAAAAAGTAACCTTCACGATACATACTTATAAATATGTATTTATATATTTTTTTCCTTTTAACCATTCATATATATATTTTTGATACATTTACATAATATTTATTTCCGAGAATATTGTTATTCAAAAGATTTCCAAATATTTGGAATGTCTACAAAACATCTATAATAATACAGAGACCAATAAATTCTTCTTACTAGGCCATGGACGGTGTAAACGAGAGTATGGGAATGGAGGGCAGTTATTTACTGGAATCCCCAAGAGAAAGAATTGGAGTGCTTTTGGACACCCATCGAATAAAATAATATAAGCAGAAAATATTCCCATAAAATAATAATCCCCAATAATAGAAAAAAATAAACTAAAAGAACAAGAAACGAGGGCAAACTCACAGATGTTTTCTGATGCTGTAACGACTACTGAAACAATGATGGTGACCCAGAATAGGAGACTATTAGATCTTCTTTCACCTGGAGGTAGTTGTAGGACTAGCCCATCCTGCTAAATACTCCATCAGAATGCAGTAACAATTTACAAAATAAAATCCAGGTAAATCAGAGCGGGAAGTAAGGCATAAATAAAAGAGGTAATGAGTTATAAACTTTAATCTAACCAAAGAATGTGGTATATACAAATGGGTAACTGTGAGATCTCTTATGAATAGTAATGGCTTAAGTAAAGGTTCTATGTATGATAAGTGATATTTAGTTAAGGGTAACTTCCATCAAAAAGCTGGATCAGACAAGATATAATACAAATGAAGTGGTTCGATCAAAAAAAAGGAAAGGATTGACTCTTATTCAACATGAAAAAAAAAAACTTACTGAGCAAAGTGATTATAATTGTTGTGTAATGGATTCAAAATTAATAGGGTAGCACGCAACTTATTATAGTTGAAGTCGGAATCCACCACTGAGGCTGATATTTTCAAAAATGCTGAATGTAATTTTTCTCAAGATTGGCACTTTTGATTGTGCTGAAAGTAAGCCCTCAAATAGCACTGAATGTGCTAAAGATAAGCCCTCGAATAACACCTGAATGTGCTTAAGATAACCCCCAGAATAGCACCCTTAGCAGCTGAGCTGTCAGAGAAGGGTTGTAACATAGATTGATCAATCCGGGTTGATCTCACTTCAGTGATCTTCAGCTTGAAGGAACTACGATAATCTATAATCTGGAAAATGTGACACAAATAAATTAGTCACCAATGTTTTATATGTATTTATATACAGTACATATAGAGCATTGTGATATATGTCCATAAGACACTTTTGGTATCCTCCTAAAATTTTGGAGAGGGAATGACAAATTATATTAATTTTATTTATTATTATTTTTAATAATAACCGGTGGATTAAAAACTAAAATTTGTAAGGGTATTACCGGCAAAGTAGGGGGCTTCGACGCGGGGACACGAGCGGGACGCTTTTCCGATTACCCACGTAGGGGAGGCGTGGAGGAACCCCGCGGACACCAAGTACCAAAGGTAGCGGCGGTTCCTCGGAGACCCTCCCGGTAGGGGGGCGTGTGCCTTCATCATCATTCCCCTAGGATGATTGGCACCACAAAGAAACCTATTACACGACCTTTTATTACGTTTCTTTCGCTCTCAAAAAGAAAAGTTCAGAGAACGTTTTTTTTTTCAGAGCAGTCGAAAATACGACAGGTTCTAATGATGATTTTGAACTCATGTCCCCGATCACCACTTAAATTGATTGTTAGGATCAGTGGCGGCTCTATCATGCAAAAAACAAAAGTATCAACAAATGACGGGATCGGGCCTAAACAAAGGTCAATATATAATATATATACTTATATCATATTATATATATATTATATACTATTATATATATATCATAGTTATATATATTTCATATAATATATTATATATATTACTATACTATATATACTAATATATATATTATATATATATATATATATAATATATACTACTAATAAACTAAATATAAATTGCTAGCTTTCTGACATCTTATTTTTTGACAATTCTAAACACTATTAAATATTATTTAAACTATTAACACATTTTCCTAAATATGATTTTAATTTTACCCTTATTTATTAGATATGAAAGACGTATGGAACAGAAATTTGTGATTTCAAACAAACTTGAACCTACAATATGTACTATAATATATATACTATATGGTAATATAGTATACTGATATGGATCCTACTCTCTATGATAATATATCTATTATATATATAAGTATTACTATATAAGTATCATATATATATAACTTAGTATGATACTTATACATTATATATTACCCGATAATATCACTATTATACAGCTATATTATTATCATTACTATATATTATTTTATAGCTATATATATACTATATATCATATATATATATTATATATAGTAACTATACTTTATTAATATACTACGATATACGTACCTTTATATAAGTATTCACTTTGAAAGATAGTCGTTAGATAAATATTAATAGATATATTCAAAGGAGAGCATCAGGCACTGCTACGTCGAGTATAACAGGATAAACTTCACAGCAGCAACATATGTATAAACTATATCACACAGGGTTTTCTCAAGAAGCCCCAATTATCTATCCCTAAATAAGGTTCAAGTTCGATTTTGGTATTCCCATGCACAGCAGCAATTTCTTTCTTGGGACGAGTAGATTATTAATTTCCATCATGAGTTGATACATCAATTTCCTAATCACTATTTAACTAATAATTATGCTCTTACTTACATATTATGCCATATACTAATATTTAATATACACTACACTTCAAGCTTTGGGGTTTGATTCGTTCTGCACAAAATTTTCTAGGTAGATGATTGTATTTTTCAATTTTTTTCACTATTATAGTTTACACTCACATCAAAATAATAAATGAATATTGAGGATGATCGGTGGGAATTTTAAATATAACCTTTTATTTTAAAGAATGTTAACTAATTATATATACTATATTTATATATATATATATATACTACTAATATATATATATATATACTATATATATTTATACTATACTATTATCTATATACTATAATTATATAATTATACATATATAGATATATATCATATATATAATTACTATATACTAATATTATATATATATTATATATATAATACTTATTACATACATTCATATATTATAATATATACTAATCAAATATTTATGATGCATATATATAATAATCATATATATATATATATATTATTATACACACACACGATTATAAGGACATTTTTCAGATGGGGGAATTATTGGGGATAAACATTATTGAAAATTCGTCCAAAATCTGGTAACCTGGCTTACTTACTCCAGAGTCTATTTAAGTTTCAAGTCACTTTTCGTAAAGAATAAAATAAGACCAAAGTCAGTCATTAGTGTACGTTTAGAATTTGACGTGGAAGGAGTGTTCGGTCTTTCACCAAAGATTTTTAGTCAATTTTTTATTTATATTTTTACATTCGCTTTTTTGAGAATGTTAGTTAAAAAATCAAATATAAAATTTTATTTAGGATATTTTTTAATATTATTCTTACTATTATTCAAATGTTTCGGTAAGTAAATTTATTTTAAAAAATTTTCATTTTTTAATAAAAAAAGGTTTTAAAAAAATATATTCAAATTTTCTAATCGGCTGAAAAATTTTTTCTGATCTGGTTCAACTGTTTATATTTTTTTTTAGTTTGAGGCCTAATTATTATTTTGTAGTCTTCTTTTTGCTTTTGTGGTGATATTATAAGTGTTCCTGATTGTTTGTTATTGTGATGGTGTAGACGTACTGTGCTGTTGGGTGTCGGTGTGTGTGGTTGGTTAGTGGTGTGTGTGTGTTGTAGAGTCGTGTGTGTGTCTGTGTGTTGTTGTGTGTTGTTAAGATAGGCACGACTTCTTGTCAGGTAGGCTGGCGCGTTGGCTTTCTATTAAGCTTTTGGGTTGTTTTTACCTCACACATGCGTGGGCTTAAAATCTGTCGTATTATTTCTTGTTGGCCTCTGTTTGTGTTGAATATCACCGTTACTACTCTAACTCCTAACCTTTGCTCTTGTCTGAGACGTTGTCGAATGGCTAAGGGGAATTGTGCGAGCGGTCATCTATACTCGCTAATGTATTAACAATAGAGCTTAATTTGTTGGATTAATTGTCTTCGTGGCTGGAATGGGTGGAGGTGTTGTGGGCGCTGATGTTCATAAGGTCGACCATAATAGCTCTTTTTGGTGGAGTGGCCTGTGATTATCGACGTGTCTGTGAATCGTCGAGAGTCGGCCTTGAACTTCGATGCTGCGGTTTGTTATTTTTAAACTGTGTTGGCTTATCTCTAATATTCTTGGTGTCATATTTCTCTATTTACTAGGGCATAAAGATAAGTTATTTTAAAGATTCATATTCTATTTAGTGCTTTGGTGGCGGGGTTCTGTGCTTCGCTCGGCTTACATTTTTTTGTACATCAAGTATATCGCGTCTGTACTTGGGTCGAACAATTTCTCAGCATAGGGAGACCGGTAGGAAAAAATATAAATTTTAAGATCTTTTTCCAAGTATCAGTAGCTGGTATTGAGCGTTTTGTCCTTAGACGGTGATCTATACCAGAGCCATACAATTTATATGTATTTTATCATCGTTTACGATCTAGCAGTAATACTTTACATTTGAATAGCAATCACTATCCAAAATACTTCAGAAACTAGGTGGACGATATACCAGCCCATTGGCTTCTATCATAATCCAAACTACTTGAAGGTGCCGTCCACTCTATTTAAGGGATTTCAATAGTATCTCACACTGAACAACCTGCGAGTGAGTAGTTCATGGCTCATTAAGCTGTGATTTTTTACAGGTAGTTTTGGGGATGTGTAGTCGGCAGTATAATGCATTTCTATTCAAAACTCCTGTTACATTCATACTAATATCTCGTATGCTGTGTTAGGCAATTACTCATCACATATGACCGTGAGCCACAATCACGATGATGCGTCTGGATCCGTTTCCCACCAATTTCCATTGACAGCGGTTTGCAACCTATTGTGTTAGAAGTGGTCGATGACCGGGTCAGAAGTGGTTGCTACCGGGTTCGTTGAGGTTATTAACCGGGTTAGAAGTGGATGCAACCGGGTTAGAAGTATCAATCCGGGGCGAAAGTGGTAAGAAGTGGTCATAAGCAATGGTTGAATGGGGTAAAGGTCGGTACGATCTAAGCGTCGGAAGATTTGTGAGTAGTATAGTTTTTATCGCGCGATAAGAAAAATGTCTATATCGAAAGCTTTCGGTGGTCTTTCGTGATCGCAGGCATAATCATCTGGCTTGCTTTACGCCCGTTTTTTTTTTTTTTTCTGATCGGACACTTCTGTGGTGAGCGTGGGGAGTGGATTGGGGGGTCTTTGCGTCGCGGTCTATGCCACGTTCTAACTAACTTGGTTCGAGGTAGTGTAGTAGGATGTGAGAAGTCGCTTTAGTGTTTCTTCAGACTGACCTCGCGTGAGGGACACGTCCACTGGGGGTCTTCCTGATGCTAAGGATGGAGACTGTATTATTACAAGTTGATGTGTTGCACTTGTTGTTGATGGTGAAAGTGTGGTCATCTTCTTAACAGACGCGCAGTATCTGTTACGTTCGACGTTGATGAACCATGTGTTCGATTTACGGAGGAACTCCGTGGCTTGTTCTACTCGAGGCAATCAGGCGAGACGGATCCACAGAGCGGCTTAATTCCTCGGGGAGGGAGAAAAATTACAAATTCAGGTATTCTTCTAGTGCCTGTTGACCTCAGTATCTGGCCTCGGGCGGTAGTTATTTTCTATTCAGCTGCACTACGAAATTCTGTGGGTGCAGAATAGATATCCATTGTCTCATAGTTGCGACGAAGCAAAGCGCGGTCTGTCAGTCGAGACCAGGTCGCAAATGTTGCTGCTTTGATTTGCTTAACCTCTTTGGTTCTCTATAGCTCGAGAGAGAACCCATGATGCTTTTTTTTAGAACTTCGATTATACCTAAAACAACGTCTCTTATAATTTATCTTCTGGGTAATAGTGTTGCCTCCTTATATCCTCCACGATTATTCTGATCTGATGGTAGTAGTTTTTGCCTTCTGAATGACTATCTCCATAATTGGGAAGTAGCCATTGCTGCGTGGCCTATAATCTATTAGTATGCCTGCGCTAACACCAGGTTATATTCACCGAGCGCGAGCCTCTCATCTCGTGCGAGGAAGAGAAGTAGGCCGCTCGGGATCGTGTACTATCATAGGCACACCTCCTAGCTCCTCCGCGCCACAGGGGCGTTTCATCCCCTGTTCGTCAGTTGTAGTCCTGTACGACGTGTAATGGTGCCGCTTGGTCGGATTTTTACTTTGTGAATAAATGTCGTGTGAGATTCTTATTGACACTAGAATTTTCTCTCTTATTATACCCTCTGATATTCAGTAGTGAACGCGTATAGCGAATTGTGACGGTGCTTTTATGCAAAAGTTCGCGGGGGAACGTGCCCGGATGGGCACATGAACCGACCAAACTCCCGAAGCAATTATTTTTAAGTGAGTCGGCTTCGGCTGGCCCCTCCTCTCGATCGACAGCAAATGTTTTATATTTTGACAATTGGATCAGTATCATAGACACACTAGTTCACATTGACGCAGGTAAGTGCGTATATTTCCGTTAACAGAATAAAGAAACGCACCGAGTCTTTAGTTTTAATAAATGGAATTCAGTCCTTCGCAACCACGCTAGATAGGTCGCGTTGAATAGTTGTATATTAGTACGCGACGTGCGAAATAAAATCGGGAAAGGACGATGAATTTCTTTCCTCGTAGGCGCAGTTTTTAACAACGAAAACGGAGCTGCCAAGGGGGAGGAAGAGGAAGATGGAAGAGGAAACAAGATAAACATGGAAAATTAGATCGAGCAGAGGAAGGGGATGAATTGCATCTTTTTTACTATATCTATCTCAGATTGAAAAAACTGAAAAAGTAGAGAACCACCACCTATTGAATATCATCTCATGTATTGATCTATCAGTACAGATGCGGAGGACCGCATTTATTACTTCTATCGTCCCCCTCTATTATCACTTCCAAACATATCTGTTTAATGCTCGGAAAGAGTTTGTAGCCGAGCTAGGAGAAATATTACATATCTCTTCTGCTGGATTTCGATCAGAGGCGCACAGCTAGACGAAAGCGCTCTGCGCTATGATTCGGGAGTTATCGAGGTCTACTAGGAAATGCGACGATAAACTTTCCTAAATATTATTATTAAGAAATTACACATGAAATAAAATCTTGTTACTTTTTCTCAGTACACTTTATATCAAAGGTGTTTTTACCTCTGTGTGTCCATCTGTATAATAGGGGCGAGTCGTCATAAGTAACGTTTACTCCACGTGAAGTTAGAAGGAGTAAGACATTTATTACGTTATTAGGCTATAATTTATGAGTAGAGCGCGTTCGCACATTTTTAACGAAGTTCCGGATTGCGTAAAACGAGGTCGTTTTAAGGGATCTTCGTGTTTTCTTACAGCTCAAGAAACCCGAAGAAAATAGTTAAACATTTTTTATTGCGTTTCATTTTAAGTCTCAAGTGTATATGTCTGCTTACAGAGGTCGGTAGAAGATTGAAGCGACAACGGTGGTATTGGAGAATTGAGAAGTTGTCAGATACAGTCCGGTGTCCGGAGGGCTAAGATGTTGTGAGAAATGCGTCTAGTAGTATATGGAAGGACGGAGGTACGGTAAGTATTGAGTTTAGAATTAATATGCTGGTGGTCAATCATTTAGGCTGTCATACGGCGAAAAATTACTTCGGATGAGTGTCTCGCGTTTGATTTTGTTACTATACGTTGTGGGATCTATATCTTCCTTTTCGTATGTCCTTGAACAAAACGGTCAAGAAAGAGTGGCACTAAGTCTCTTAATTCGAGTGTCAATACAGGTATGTGTTTTTTATAAAAGATGAAGTAAATTAAAAAATAAAAATAAAATTTTTTTTTTTACAGAAGTTAAATATTTTTCAAGATTTATTAAATTTTAAACCTTCGACTTTTCTTAGTGTCTCTCGCAAATTACTGTCACTTATATGAGTGTTTTTATACTGATAGCGTCGTTGCGTTTCGTATGTTACTCGTTCTTTTCGTTTAGCTTATATGATTTCTAGTTCTCCGTTTTTCTTGGGTGGTACGTTCGTTCGTAAGTATAATCTCGGTATGTCGTAACCACACTGTTGCTATGGCGCCTGGCTATTCTTTGTTTCCTGATTTTTACCTCCTTCCTTTTTGCTTAACTTATGTCAGGGTTTTTCCTTTGCAAGTGCAGACTTCTTCCCAATGTTCATGTGGTCGTCGAGAGGCTCGGAATGATGTTGAATTGAGAGGTGAAAGCAGTCCTGTGTATGCTACTCTTAGTTTTTTCTGTTGAGGCGGTAGTTTGGTGACGCTCTTTAGCTAGATAATTTTTTATCCTAGGTACATAAAATATCTTCACGTGTTAATCGAGCGTTTGGTCTTCTCTTACTTTCCTCCTACGGTGTGTTTAGATAACCGATACTACTCGTTTAATATGAATCGAACAATTTTTACCCATTATAATTTTCGTATTCTTTGCCTTGATCTTTCTTTCACCGATATTCCTACAAAAAAACAAAATCCACATATTCCTCTACTTTTCGATTCAAAATTTTTATTTGTTCCATTTTTTAGAACAACGTTATCTTACCTGATATTCTATCAGTGTTTGTACTCATATTTTTCTGTAGCCTATACGAGTAGTTTTTCCATAGTTAAAAATTAAAATATATCCTAAATTTTAAGTTTACAATAATCTTTGTTCATAAAAATTTCGGCATAGAGATGGGGGCTTAACAACCTTCCGAGTTCTTGATAATTATCTGCCCTATTGCGAATTGTGTTAATCCCTATAATCACTTTTTTTTCTTCTTTCGCGTGAGACTTGGAGTCCCAGTAACGTTCTCGTGCAGTTAATCTAATTAAATTACAGAATATATCTATTTCGCTCGATTCTGGAAAAAAAATAAAATAATAAAAATTGATATTTTTTTTTCCATTTTTAGAAATTTTATTTCATCTTACACGCAAATTAGGCGTGATCGTCTCCAAAGGAATGTTCGTGTTAAGAGAATCTGGATCAATCATACCATTTGGTGAATTCATTATTTCTTAGTCGAAAAATTCTAAAACTATATTGACACAACTGACTGGTATCATTCTAAATCTTTTCTTGAAGTTCGATTAGTTTAGTGGAGTTTCTATATATGCCTCACTAAACAATCAATACTCACATTCTAGAAGTAGCCCTCTTCAAAGACATAGTTAAAAGCATTAGTCAACAACAGTCTCTTCTGCGAAAGGCATATTTTTGGTGTGTTAGTATGCCAAAAATTATTTTTCAGGAAATTTGCATCGTCTTTAGTTCACCTATCGACTTATTTACAAAAATACAAGAAAACTCAGTAAAGTCCACATTATTTACAAACTATTATTAAATGTACACAGACAGTAACATTTGATCGTGACATTGGAATTATTTTCTTGTTAAAAATCGTTTTTCTAGGCTTAGGTATACATATCGAAACATCCGAAGGTCTACTAGGAGTAGCGGATGTCGTATAGGGTCGAGCGGACGCTCAAGAAGACATCAATGTTGCTTAGTGGGAGTTTCCCGATAGGTGTTCTTAAGATCTAGTGCTAAAGATATGGCGTGAGGATGTTTATAGGTTTTTGTTCCTAATTCTCTTTCATCAGTGTACTTAACACAGTACAGGCAATACTATAGGGTCCTCGGAATACACTGGCTCACAGCTCGTATATAGGTACTAAGTGATTGACAGTATAGTCGAGTAGTGTTCTCTCTCATAATGATCTTTCTGGGGGGTCTCTGAGATAGTTACACCGGATCTGATTTTGGACAAGGGTTCCGTAGGTCAAGGAGTCTAAAAATAGTTAGGCCAAAGGCTTATAAACTGTTTCTGTACTATTCAAGTGTCACTTTGATCTCCTTCTTTATGCTTTGGGACGGTGCCGATGTTGGTGCTTTATTCTCTTATTTTAGTAGTGGGGGGATAGGTCTACGCAGTGTATTATTAGTTTTAGTCAGAGGTAAAATAGTTCATATAGCGGTGCTAAATAATAACTAAAGATAGTTTGTTCTCCAAAACATAAATAATTCACATATTTTTATTTGATATGTCCAAATGTTATTTATTTTGCTCGTAGGAAATATCTGCCCCTGTCAGACCGTCTTCGAGGCTATACTGCAAGTTCCGATCAGGCGGTTCACTAATTAGGTGACGTGCAAGAGTGTGCAGGTGGTATTCGACGATAGTGATTTTATGACCTGCTTCAGGCTAAGTAACTCACCTGCCTTTAACGGAATAACGAGCGGTGTCTGCGCATTTAGCAACTCGAGTTCTTTTTGCACTGGATTTTGATCCCGTAAAGTGGTAACATGCGACCATGGCTACATCTTTATATATGCGTCTATAGGTTGTACACGTTTTCGAAGGAAACCGAAATAACGATCTCCTTTTAATCACCTTCCATACAGATCTGTGCTATGCCAATGTATTGTGACCATCATTATCATATGTCTTATATTACAACTATTGCATTCCTATTCCCTCAGGTGTTTCCTAAGTGGAGCTGTCTAAGCACTGTAGGTAACTGCATCCTATATGCTACCTTTAAAGAGAGTGGCTGAACTCCAAGTGTCTGAAATTCTACTGGCGGGATAAAAATTTCACGACTAAGTGATTGAAGTTTAGCTTGCAACAGACGACATAACTCAATCCTCCTTGAACCTAGCAAAAATTTTAAGGGGTCGATTATGCTTTCGGCAATATATCTGCACTAGACTTTTCGACTTATGAGATGTGAGTAGTGTTTCAAGACCAATGTAAAACAAAAAAAAAAACACGAACTCGAATACAAAGTACAGAACGGAAATCAAATACTATAATGATATATATATATATATATATATATATATATATTATTTATATATATATATAACTATATATATAAAGTATTATATATACATGAGTCTAAGATAATATATTTATAATAATTTAAAACCTTAAAGTATTTATATAAATATTATATATAGATACGATATAGGTGTTACTTAATTAAGTGCTGAAGTATTCACGATAAGGTACTATAGGCTATAAAGTTATTATATTAATTGAATAAAAGTTCATTAGTAATATATTACTCTTAGTTTTTAATAATAATATATTTAAATTTAATAAAAATAATATTAAATATACGAAGTTTAGGTTCGTTAATTATGATGCTTTAAAGAGTCGAGGTGATTGTCGACAGGGCACTCTGAGGGCATCGATGCATGGTTTGCGCAGTAAAGTAGTTACGAGACCGAAGGTTCTTGATATATATTAGCTGGCTAGGGTGATCTCAGAATGAGGTGATCTATGTGAGTCTGAGTAAGTAATACGGCAAGTTTTATACAAGTGCTAATAGAGAGAGCAGAAGGCCACAATGTGAGTTAGAAATAAGTTCTATAGAGATAATACTGTATATATAAGGTCGAAGGTACAATAGTGTATTATATTGCTATATAAGTCGACAAGGTTCTAAGTAATATAATCGAATTATATTATACTACTATAGTGCTAGTATATATAATATATATATCGAAAGAGCTACCTTATATAAGTATATATAGTCGATAAGGTTATAAGAAGTTGCTAAGATCGATAAGGTTCTTAATATAAGTGCAAAGTTATATCGAATTATATATAGGTTCTATAAAAGTGCTAAGTTTACGATAAAGTTGTCTTAAAGATGCTAAAGTCGATTAGGTTCTCATATAAGTCTTAAATTCTTTTTTCTTTCTTCTTGGACACGTATCCTTTATTTTTCCCAAGATTGGGAGAGTAAGGAGCGCTACAAAGAAAAGTGTCCGAGAAAAGTAAAGAGTCGAGTTAAGAAGAGTATGAACATAATGATCGGAAAAGAACGGAGGCCTCAAGCTTAACGCCCCCAATCTGTACCATTACGGATGTAATGGTGCTAAAAAGAGCGTCGTCACGAAGAAAATCCACCCAATAGTCGCTTCATGGGACCAAGTCTAAGTGAGTCGACCGGACACGCTCCAAACTAGACGGTGGATACACAGAGTATTAGTTCAATGTATTTTTAGGGGTTTCCGAGCTCCGACTTGGCCAGGTAGCGATGAGTGCTAAATATCGTAAAATTTCTCGCAGAATGAAACACAACAACATAAGTACTACAAAATCTTTTTAGTGCCAAAATTATTTTTCGAAATTTGTCGCACTCTCATTACAAAAGGCCTTCGACTTATAATCCAGGCCCTATATTTATCCCGTTCCATAGTCCACTAATCTATGGCTACCGTCGTCACTATTATCTCGACGTCAGTCTACATCTCGCCATAGAGAAATACACAGATTCTTAAGTCTCTTCAGTGTCAACCTTCAGCATCGGTATTTTGACGAGCGACTCTCAGCGACCCGCTTTTTGCAGATTTGCCACTCTCCCTGCTCTTCCAACCCCACATATCTATAGTGACGTTTCGAACGGAACCGAAAAACGATCTACTTGAATCGCCGCTATATTTGACACCTTTTAAAGCGTATCTCAGGAGCTCACTATGGCAAGACTTCGGGTTTCAACCCCATCACCAATAACAGTAGAAGTCTCTAACGGAATCCATGCATATAATACCAAGTCCGATGGTCTACCAAATGGGTCTTTATTCTGGCAAAATCAAGTGGTTGATATAACATTGCTAGATGAGGTTGCATAACATAAAACTATAAAACACGTACGGAGAAATAATATCACATCTGGGCAGAAACAAATTTCAAAGTCGGAAATTATTATTCGGAAACTTAGTCTATCTCTATCTAATATTTTGTATCTGCAAATCTTTAATAATTAAAAATATTGTTCAACAGAAATAGGTGAATCGAGAAAGAACAGTCTAGAAATTAAAACCAAAAATAAAATTTATTTGAAGTTTTATTTACAGATTAGCTATGATTAGGTCTCGAGAGATAATTTTTTGCTCTTGTATATATTTAATTTATATTTTCAATACATGAACAATCGTACCTTGGACGTCCGAAAGGGTTTACCCCCAGTTTTGGTACTTTAACATTTATGGCTTTCGTTTTCAGTGTTCCTATATAGTGTTAGTCCGAAGGTCTAGTGCTTTCCGAGTTCGAGGTCTTGCTAGTGCGATAGGGATGAGAACTGGGACTACTGTCTCCCGAAGATGCGTTTCAATAATCCGATGCTAGTTCTATTCGATTCCTATTATTTATCCCGCATACTTAATAACTAGGGTTCCTAGTGCTATACTAGCTTGCTTAAACGGTCTACCATCCGAATCTATCAAAGTATATGGTATTTTATTATAGTGATATAAATAATAAAAATAATTTAAACTTAAAAAATAAGTTGAAAATAATATTTTTTCCCTACACTTAATGGAGTTTAGGTAAAAACAGATGCCTAGAGCGTACTTCGTAGGTCTCAGTAGCCTTCAGTTCTGCAGGTCTCTATACGTGCCTCCACGACGGTCTAGTGCTCAGTCAGGGTCTAGTGGCTAGTATCGAGGTCTATATAGTGCTATGTTGGGAAGGCTGTGCTCAGAGTCGATGTAGGTCCTAAGTGTATCCACGATAGGTACTACGTTGTTAGTTCGATCGTACGAGGTCTCCAATACATAAACAGTTCTGACTAACGAGGGTTTCCCTCCACGTTTTGTCAGGTCCGCAACACGGTACTCAATTTCTGATGCTGAACTTCTTTCTCCCCACTATTCCAAGCCTTTTTACAGTCCCATTTCAATTTGTTTCCCAGGAACCACGTTTGCTCCTTAATGACCTATCGAGCTTTATCTGTTCCCGTGAGGTCGTTACCCACTATAGTTTGCCGTCTAGATATTTCGGTAATATGCAGTTTTAGCTTAGGTAAAATTGGTCACTTTGTTTAGGTTTGACGATGCCAGCGTTCAGCATTTAGATATACTCACAGTCCCTAATCTGTGATCAGTGCGGATTCCCGTACAGGCGACCCTGCAAACTAATTTACAGAAAGCCCCACACACGTATCTCTCGTACGTCTTAAACCAAGATCTCGTTCTGGAGGAGGCTAACAACTGGTGGAACCTATTGCATATCCACCCGAATTCTATCATCACCTTTCCTTCGCGCGCTACTCACTACGTTTTCATAGAGGATTGACATTACGAATTACCACCACTCATTACGTCATCCCTTCTTCAACTATTGCGCTGACAAGCATTCATCGACCACGAGAGCGCTTTAATGCATTCTTCCGTCTCATACTATGAGGTACTTGGATTAATAAGCTTACCTATCTCACTCCCAAGAAACTCCAAGTCCTGCACAATCAACGCAGTTTTTTTTTCTGGTAACTTTGGCCTGGCCGATTTGGGAGGCCTTGCGTCGCTCCTATCAAGCTAACTATAAATATGGAAATGACTGCTTTGCACTCCTGGTGAAGTGTACTTCGTGACTTCGCACGTATTAAGATAGGTGGATGGGACGTCATGTCACACAGTTGATATGGTTCCGATAAATTTTGCGTCGATAGCTATTTGTGTGTGATATTGCTTAGTCTTTGTTGTTAATAATCTGAAGTTTCTCAAGGTTTATTATCATCCCTTACATTCGCGCAACAGATACTAGTTCATGGTAATATGCTCTGAAACTCTTCGGGTTACATCTCTCCCCCATGCAATCCAGTTACATGTAAGTGATATTTAACGGTCTTAGGTTCTTGAGGTCTGCAGAAATATATAATGTTGTTCTTCATGTTGCCATCTAGGTCAGGCTAGAGGAACAGTGCGAATTACGGTCAGATGAGAAAAATTTCGTTCTACTCTATCACCTCTTATGGTAAGGATATCTGGTTTTACCAGTCTTTGAGCTAGTTTGGATGGTAGATGTTGCTCATCTCGTTAACTCTTATACGAGGGCAAGCGGGCCTTTGCATCAAGATATATCGAAAAAGTGCGCCTAACCCCCTGGTTATCCTACTGACAAATGCTTCCTTTACGCCTCTTTGCGTCTTATTTAAACATCTCTAAAAAAACTCGATCGTAAAGGTACTATCTGCCTTCCTCATACTGCTTATTACGTTAGCTGCGTCTAGTTATCATTAGAGTCCAGTTCCTAGCGAGTCTACGGTGGTAGTCGAAAGGGTCTAGTGCTAGTCGAGGGTTCTAGTTGCTAGTCAAGGTTAGTGTTTTTTAGTCGAAGTGGTGTCACGCTCAGAGTCTATGCTAGTCGAGAGGGTCTCAAGTGCTAGGTTGAGGTTAAGGTGTAGGTGGGTTCTAGAGTGCCTAAGTCGAGGTCTAGAAGTGCAATGGTTGGATGTTAGTGTGTCTAGTATGTAAGTACCGGTGTCAATAAGTGTAATGGTGGTTAAGGTCTATGGTTGCTATATCACATTTTCATATAATTACAGATTTTTAGTACTATTATTTTTTCGGTTGTTCGCACTTAGACCATGTACCGCATTAATTCAGTAGCCCGTCAGCTGACCTAGACGTCTATATTTCTACTGGTCTAATCGGATTGAGATTAAGTTTTAAAGCTTTATGGTGTACTGGATACAGAATATATGATGCCGTTGTTATATTTCCGCTTTATGGGCATATTTTTCCATTCGTGAGCGACCCTATCACTATTATTCCGTGACGTTCTCGCAGGACGCACGTTAACTTCACTGGCGCCACACCTTTTATTTACTATATTCATCCATATCAGTGACGTCTCCACCCGGGCTGAATATAAGTCACAGGTCTAAGTGTGAAAATCTAAAAAAATATTTTCTACTAGAAATAATATTCCCAAAAAATTTTAAAGTCGAAATAATTTTTCAGAATTTGCACTTTAGATTTTCGATTATATTAGTTAACAAACAAACGAAGACGTCAGGAGATATACGACCACCAGTCGAAGGTCTAATGTGCAAAAAACTCCCGAAAACTACGGATAGCTATAACAAGAAAAACTAATAACTTCCCGTGGAATCACGTAAGATATTTGTTCTAAATAAAAATGGAAAAAAAATTTTTGATTTTTTTGGGTTATGTGTAATTCTTGCTGTCATCTTGCAAACTGCCATAGTCTAACACGATAATTATCACATCTTTGGATCAGCGTAAGAAATTGTTTTTAAAAATGGAAAAACAAAAGTTTTCTTGTACCCTATCGTAGTTTTCGAGAAAATAAATAAATAAACCAAACAAATCAAACATCAGATTTTCATTTTCAGAACAACTATCTTACGCTGATTCAACGAGTGTTATTAGTTTTCTTGTAGCTACGTGTTTTCGAGAAAAAAAAATAAAATAGCCCCAAAAATCAAAAATATTTTTTTGCAATTTTGAGAACAATTTTCTTACGCTGATTCCACCAATGTTATTAGTTTTCTTGTAGCTATCGTATGTTTTCGAGAAAAAAAATAAAATTTAAAAAAAATCAAAGTTTTTTTTCCATTTTTAGAATAACATTTTCTTTACGCTGATTCCGACGAATGTTATGTGCGTCTTTTCTTTTCTTCGTTAATATATGTATATAAAACGATATTAAACAATTAAAATACCATTTTTTTTTAACTTTTTACGAAATTTATTAATATAAAATAATCATATAAATCTGCTTACAATACCAAATAGATTTAAAATGGTAAAGATTGTACTGCCATTTTTCCGAATAATATTTAAATTCTGAGAGAGAACTACAAAGCACGTAATTATTGACTCCTCCATGAACATCGAAATAACTTTTATTAATATTTTAGATACCTTTTTTAAAAATGTTTTTCGTTATGAATTAATAAATTCAATTAAAAAAAAACGATATTTTCTTACTTTCCTCCTACTGGCATTGTAGCATCGGTTTTTCCAATGAAACATAGAAAAAAGAAATAAAAAAACGCGCGCGAGCTGTCGTTTCGTGTGTTGATAATTAAAATTATTAATACTAAGAAAATTAAGAACAAGGAAAAAAAAATATTTTACAAATATGTTATGCATTAAAATGTCTTTCATGTTAATCTGGAAGTAATTATTATTTTCTGGTTCCCTCGAAAAAGAAAATCGCTAAAGAAACCGAAAATTATTTGCACCATCTCCAAAGAAGTCGAAAAGTAACCGTTATTTCGTGCGCTCGACTCGAAGGCGAGGGGTACCTAAACCATCTTCAAACATACCCTTTTTCATAGTATTATTTCTCTCTTTAAGTATTATTACCACGTTCTTCATCCATACATTACACTATACGTAAGAATACGTATCATTCCTCATTTTTATTAATTCTTCTCGACACCAGTTCTAGCACCTTAAATTCAACATTTTTCTGTTCGAATACGAATAATTGTCCCTATTTTTAGAGATCATGACTCATTGAAACTACTACTTCGATCTATAGATAAATATCAAATATATAAATCGCACGACGCCAATTTCTACCCTCATAGAGATAACTCACGATCGAGTTCGCTTACATTGTGACTTTCGCGAACACTCGACACACTTTACTATAAGGTATTATTAACACCAACTAATATTGACCTACTCAGTAGTATGAGACGTCTGCTACATGAGCTCTTGACAATCAAAAGGTATTGGTCGAGAAATCAGATCATCTTATTCGTGGACGATATAACTCAAGTCGGAAACCAAATTTGAGGGTTGTAAAAACACTTGCCCCATTATTGGAACATCCGCCCAAAATATGCTTGTGTCAACTAACTCCCTGCTCTTGTGGAGAACATCTCACCTGGAGACAAATTTGTGTCATAACCCTCCTATACCGAAACTATGGTGCCACCAAGAGATTGGTGCTACAATAACCCCTATTTCGATCCGCGTGAGAGGCCTATCGAATCTATCGTTATAATCTCATCCGATATCGCGTTTATATATGACTGAACCGTCGTTAGGGAACTGATATGTTGAAATAAAGTCAAAGGTCTACGAGTAGCAACATTCCGAAATAACTATATTTTCGACTCGATAAAAAAATTTTGGCAGAATGTTTTTCTTTTGGAGATTTTCTTAATAGATTTCATACGACACTCTAGACCCTTCTCACGTTATGGAAATAATTCTAGTGTCCTTGAAACCCAGTCAGTATGATAAACAGGGTTGAAGCGATAGACTTTTGCATCGAAGCTGCTCACTAAACTTACATCAGGTGTCGCCCGATCCAACGTTTAGGTGAATCGTCATTTATTTAGTGGTCACAGCTCCTTCAAGACGATGCCCTTAGCACTTCGTGTATAGCAGTGTTCGCTGTCCTTACGGGACATCGAAGAAGTTAGTTGAACTCCACCCGATTATCCAAATACTCAGTTAACTCAAATGCTAAAACTACGTCAATTTCCTGAAGTACGACGATTATGACGCCAAATAGGGACCGACCTGAATCGGGAACATGATATAGAAGATCAAGTTGAACCTTTAAAGGAGTTTGAGGTGAACCAAAATATTGAACTTTCTGAACTTAACTAAAATTTTGTGCATCTTATTTTCTTGATGAAATTTTGTACTGATTATTAAGGGCACTTCGATATATTAACCTAACAATCGCACTTATAGATTTAGATCCCATTCGACTCATACTATAAAGACCTTCCGACTTATGGCACATAGACCTTAAACGAACATTAGGCATGTAAGTAGCACCTTCGAATCTTAGCACTTAGAAAACCTTCGACTTAAGAACATTAAAGTCTCCTTCGAGCTACTGCAATTTAGAACCTTCCGAACTATCAAATTAAAGAAACCTTCGATTCAAGCATTAGAAACCATTCGATTAAATATACTTTGGACCGTTCGAACGCTTTCTCAAACTTCTAAGACGTTTGGTGTACTTCAGCACCTTCAGAACTTATACTTAGAACGATTCTTTCAAGAAGAAAAAACAGTCGAACACGATCAACTATTTCATCACTCTTCTTTGGTCTAAGAGGACTCTTCCCTTGGAAGACGTTAGAATGTTTTTGAAGTTCCCTTCGAAAAAAACGAGCAACTATAAAAATATAAACAAGTAGTAGTAATATTGTCCCTGTATTAGACATAAATTGTAAGAAAATATGTCTTTCAAAAAATGGCCATTAACCCCTTAAGCTCGAAATACCTATCCGTCAAACAGTATTAAGGCCGATTATGCACGTCATATGTAATGTGAAGCACTGGCTATTAGGGTACATTCGGTATATTATTAAGTCGAATTTCTATAGTTGTAATACATCCGAAGAAAATATAATCTTGAGATCCTAATAAAAAATTTTGTGAGATATACTTTTCCTTTCGCAGATGTGTCCTCTTATTTTAATAAAGCACTTTCGACCTTCGACTTATACTTAACCCTTCGACTTAGTATCGTTTTTCGATTCCTTTCGAAACGTCAATATATATGGCACGCAACTCTACGGTTCCAGCTCGTTCGCTAGACGCAGTGTGCAAATAAGGGCGCCGCTCGCCTGACCCAGCTTTTGCTTCTTCCAAATTATCGCTCACGACTCAACATCCAGTTTTAGCGACCTGCGGCTTTAGCTAAGTCTTTTTTTCTATTCGTATTCTTCAGGGACTGACATGCACACAAAAAGCATTGGCGTGTTTACAAAAAATAATAGAAATAATCATACTAAACAAAAAAAATAACATACAAAAAGAATGTATTAAAAACTTAAATCGATTATTTTTTTATTTGCAGCCTATAAATGCTGGTTGACAAAAACCTATTATATCTTTTTTCATTCTGAGGATTCATTTCATAACCCATGTTAGGGTCCATGTATTACGTTGCTTCGCTAAGTATCTTACGATACCGTGACGTTGAATAAACCAAAGGAAGCAAAAACTCGAACAGAGAGCTCAGTGTCTTTCAGATAGTGTCACACCCAGAGACGCTGTTCAATCACTATAATCCTAAACCAACTCCCATTGCCCGCCATTTAATAGTCTACAACAACAGTTAAACAAAACAAATGCACTTTCAGTATCGGACTAACATTAAACTATATATGATTTTCCATTAGTACAGTATATTTTTTCTTATTCACGGTAACTCTTAAACACCAATATAATCCTAAATTGAAATTACTGGCCAGGACCTAAGCGTCTCCCTATTAACTCTACATTACGCCTGTTGTAAAATCCATAACCTAATATAATTATTCTTCTTCTCCCTCATATTTCTCAAATCATTTGGTTTCAATGTAGGAATTTGGATCACACAATCCTCTACCTGTACTGGATCAC